>VYZX01023577.1:1641-92461 GCA_013401335.1 Brachypteracias leptosomus
TTCTGCTCTAAAGTTGAATGTGGTTGTTTAAGATTGTTGTCTGGACACCTGTCTGATAGTGGAATTCACTAATCTCAGGCTAAACATACTTCAAGGTGACGCCCATTTTAGGACACACAAGATATTTGATCTGTTTTATTCTGACAAGGTTTTGTTAGGTTGTGACACCTTCACTTTATTTCAATTATAGTTGAATTGCGGTTGTAAGATTCCATTAATCTATTTCTCTGTCCTCTGATGGCTAACTTCATCCCTTAAATTCAGGATAAACCCAATATCCTGGTGCTCCCAAAGTATGTTTGGTTGACACCTGGTGATGATTCTCCCATGAAAGTGGGCATCTCTTTCCAGGCAGGTTGTAACAGTGCAACACTCTTGCAAGCACAATGCTCTCCTATAGTTCTGTTGAGCTTTGGCCATTTATCACCTTCCACCATGAGTCCTTCTGTGTTAAGGATTTATGTAAGGAACCAAGGGTTTCGGTAGATTAATCAAAATACTTTGTTTCTGGTAGAGCTTTGGGCAGCACAGAAAAATGACAATTGTTAAATTGCTCCAGAGAAGCTCTTGTCACCTCTGCTTCACTGTTAAAATTGTGGCCTTATCCTCCTCTTTAAGCTGTTTTCACAATCTCGTTCAAGAAGAGAAACTAAGAAATACCTAAAAACCCTCGTTAGTAGTTTCAAGTCTCATACTAAGTAGCTGTGAAGTTCAGAGAAGTTTCTTACTCTGCTTTACTTAAGCAGAAACTTAAATGAGTTTCTGCTCATTTAATAGCAGAACCAAACTTCCAGAACATACTTGTTTATAGCAAACAAAGCTTTATCAGCTTACATTTTTTTCTAAATTCACAAAATTGAAGCTTTTTAAATTGAACATTACATTTTGCAAAATTTGGTGGATTATGATGCTGTCTTCAGAGGTTTGGTTTGGGTTTTTTTGCAAGTTGTTTTCATTGTAGTTGCAGTTGATAGACCTTGTAAAGTATGTAATATGTAGTCTGAGATTACTGATTTTAATTAAATATTCAGAGAAAATGTGGTGTGCAGAGTTTGACAGTTGTACTGATGGGAAAAGTTTGATGAATAAAGACAAATTAGATGAGTTAGGTGAAAGTTGGGTGAAAAAAGTAGTAAAATGAAAGTAAGAATGCTGACATTTGACGTATTTTTGTGCAGTGCTTCTGTCATGTCACACTAAGTCTCCAGTCCTCAAAGGTGGTGTAAGAAGTGATGCTGATCCAATTTAATGTAAAGTAATAATAAAATGAAATCATACAGCTAAATGAAGTTGTTGGTATGTGGAACTTCAAATTTGAGTGTTGCAGGTTTATAACCAGCAGGTTCCTGTGGCCTGAGGGATCTGACTTCCCACCTTGTGTTGGTTGCTTTCTAAAACCTGCAGCATGCTGCGTTTCTAAGTGAGCAGAACTTTGCAGTGGAGCTCTGCTGTTTCTGGTTACCATGATAGTATTAAAGGACGCACTCTTGGGCTGACAGGGAGAGGAGGCAGCGTTAGTTACAGTTTCTGGGAGGGCTGACTTGGTTCAACACGTCAGAGTCTCAGTCTTCTTGGCGTCATTTGAGCAATGTCTTTGTACAGCATCAGCTTCAGCAACAGAGAATAATTTTTAAGTGCTTATAGTTATTCCTTGGCAATGCATGCTTCCTTATGTAAAGCTGTATTTGGTATCCAAAATGGAATTGCCATGTCCTCTTAATAGTATTGCTAATTTTTGCCCATTTAAAACATATTTTAAATAAAACTGTTTTCTCTTTTGGAACAGCTTTTGCCTGCCAAAAAGTTTTGGGAACCTGATGATTCAGCAAAAGATGGACAAAAAGGGATATTCCTTGGTGATGAGTGGAGAGAGACTGCATGGGGAACTCCTCGTAAGTGATGGATGTGTCTATATATCGAAAAATCAGCCATGTTTACTAAATGTTACTTCGAAATAAATGAATAGTACGCATTGTTATCTCAAAGTAAATGAATATTATACATTTGGATTATTAAATTGGATTTTACTTTAATTTTAACTGTGAAAATGTATACTGCACTGGTGGTTGTGTGCCGATAACACTTTTTGAAACTGAGATTTGGAATTTTGTTTTTTAATTTAATTTTGATCTTGTTCAATGTTGCCTCTGTAATGAAATGCAAAAACATTACGAGTTGTATTTTTAAAAAAATACAATCATTTTATTTATTTGTTTTTCACAGACCATTCTATGTCCCAACCTATTATGGTACAGAGAAAGCCTGGACAGGGTTTTCATGGAAACAGTGAAGTAAATGCTGTATTGTCTCCACGATCAGAAAGTGGTGGCCTTGGAGTGAGCATGGTAGAATATGTGTTAAGTTCCTCTCCAGCTGATAAATTGGATTCCCGGTTTAGGAAAGGAGCTTTTGTAAGTAACACAGTGTGTTAAGCTTGCCTAGTTACCTACTATGGTCTTACTGTCTTACATGGTTGTGTTTCCTACTCTATTTGTCCGTTTTCCTTTTTGAGATCTTCTCTTTAGAAGAAGGTGTGTAGTTGCCATCTGTCTGTCTTCCTTGGTTGGAGGGGCAGAAAGGGGAAGTGGTTTGGGAATCTTGACTAAATAGCTGTTTTAAAAGTACTTTCCTAACACCTTTAAATGAAGGTAGGAAAATGATTGCGAATAGTTTAATTTAAAATGTGTGATGGGCTTTTTCTAGTTCTTCCTATTCTGTGTTTCTGTATGGGTTTGTGGTGGTCTAGATGTTTTAAGTGTAAAAAATAAACTTCTCTAGTTCAAAGTGTTACTGCTTTAACAGCACGGCTATAGTTAAGGTTGAGTTAGCTCTTCCATTATAAATCTTGGCGTTCCTTTTCACATTTTGGCAGTTATTAATTGCATGTGGTTGAAACTTGATGACCAAGTTACCCACCAAATGCAATTTCATTGAAAACAAACTGTTTGTATTGTTTACGTGCACTGTAGTGTAGAATTAGGTCACCTTGTGGTGCTCCTATTGTGTTCTGTTCAATATTCAGAATCAAACAGATTCTTTTTCCTCAGGGCACTAGAGATGCTGAAACAGATGGACCTGAGAAAGGAGATCAGAAAGGCAAGGCTTCTCCATTTGAGGAGGACAAAAACAGAGATCTTAAACAAGGAGATGATGAGGATGTTACTAAAATAAATGGCAGAGGTTTGCCAAATGGAATGGATGCCGATTGCAAAGATTTTAAGTAAGCTTTTAACTGTTTCTCCAGAAGACGAGCATGTCTCTTAAGGGCATTATTTCAGTTCTGGTTTGTGTGTCAGCTTTAAACGTTACCCAGCTGCAAACTGATCCTTCCTACCTCACGTCCTCCCTTTCCCACTGTGCCACATGTTTCTTGGGATGTCATTAATGTGTGTGTCACTTCTCATGAGACAAATTCATCTTAATATAGTAATTATTCAAAGTGAGTGGGTACCTTCAAAATGTGGTGAATTAGAGGGATAGAAACTTTAACTCTTTTAATTGCAAATTAAATTCTTTTCTCTATCTGCTTCTTTTTAATACTCTAAAACTTTTGCATCTGAGTGTTGTTGTAGAGAGTGAGTCCTACAGAATTTTAATTTTCCTTCTAATTTTGCTAGTGGATACCACAGCCTAACACATTATTTCCCCACAAAAGACTTGATAGAAGCCATTTATTTGAGTGAGGAGAAACAATGTATTTCCCTATCCACATAGTCAAATGTCACCTGTTCCCAGTATAGAATGGTGGTGTGGTTTGGTTATTTTCTTAGGGGGAAAAAAGACCAAGCTCGAGCTTTTGAACTGTGAACTCCTATATGACAGCACAGCCAGCCTGTTTTTTCCTAATACTAAACTGCATTTTAAATTGGATATTTTTAAAGGACTAATCTTTGTTTTTTAAATGAATGTGATGCATTTGTAACTGTCATAGAGAAGAACTAACAAGGTCAGAAAACTAGAGTGTTGCTCTTAAATTTGTATTAATGTGATGACCGTGACTGAATAGTTGTGGTTTCATTAGTTGAGAATTGAACAAGTCTATTAAAATGCATGTTTGAATCCCGTACGTAAGTATTCCCTACCCTTTAAAAAAAAATGTATTTACCTGAGGCTAAGGAGGGATTCTTCAAGTCTATTTTTCAAGACATATTGTTGAAAAAAATATAGTACCAAGCATATCAGAGACCTCAAATTAGCTCCTTTCGGATGCATGCTGCAATATGCAAAACAAAGTTACCTTCAATAATTACATGTAGAAAATGCAGGATAAATGTTGTCATGCTTTTCTTTACTAATAGCTATTTCTATTTTGAAATAGTTGCTTGCAAAGTACCTTTGGTATTATTTAAAGAGAGAAATTATTTTTTTTAAGTGCAAAAAAGCATCCAAAACCAGTAAACCTCTCTCTCACAAAAAAAGGCCATCTAACTTAAATGGGCTATATAAAGTGGTGGTATAAAGCCCTCCAAACAGAGGTTTGTAATTGAAGTATTGACACAACTTTAACTATAGCAACAGAACAGCACAAATATAAGGAGCAACCTATATTATTAGTTCAACATAAGTATTAACAAAAAAACTTTGTCCTGTCCTCCTCCTTGTATTTTTATTGTACTTACAGCTTTTAAAATCTAAAATATGTACTGAAATAACTGCCTTTTTTTTTTTTTTGCTTTTGTTCTTCACTTTGTTGATACTGCATGTCACTTGGGAAGAATAAGGAATATTAAATGGCTTCACACTTGAGTGTTGTATGTTGAGCGAGACATGATTGCTAGCTAGGATGCTTTAGATGGTAGCCAGTATGTTAGAGACCATCATGAGGTTGGTTGTTACATTAAAAACAAACTAGTGTAACTGCTTTATCTCTGAAATAGTTTGTCCAAAGGAATAGATACCACAGTATTGTTGAATAAACTCACTAAAAGACTGCTTTTGAGCTGTACAGTCTTTAGAGTTGGTATCAGCAAATAGCTAAGTACTAGCAGATTTCTTGTGCTTCAGTGAGGAGCAGGTACTTCAACTTTGGAGCCCTGAAGAGGGAGAACAGGTAGTACTAGGGCTGTGTCTCTATCCTCGAATTACCAGTGTACCATGCTGGCTGGCAGTGTACTGCTGAAATAAATGTGTTTCATCCTGCAAGGTGGCATTTGGTATTTGAGCCTAGTTTTCACAAATAAAGCAAACTTAACCAGAAGTTGAATGTTTCCTGAGAAATAGCATATAAATATACAGAGTTCTGCCAACAGAGTGATGCTGTTTAGGGATCGTAGGTTTTCTCACACAACTCCTTCCTAATAGTTGACTTAGATTTTTGCAAGTAAGAATTATCATAGAATGCTTTGGGTTGAAAGAGACCTTAAAGATCATCTAGTACCAACCCCCCCTGCCGTGGCAGGGACTCCTCCTGCTAGACCAGGTTGCTCAAGGCCCCATCCAGGTATGGAGCACCACGACCCCACTGGGCAGCCTGTTCCAGTGACTCACCACCCTCAGAGTGAAGAATTTCCCCCTAGTTTCCAATCTAAATCTACCCTCTTCCAGTTTGAACCCATTACCCCTTGTCCTATCACTAGAGGCCTTTGTAAAAGGTCCCTCCCCAGCTTTCTTGTAGGGGATACTGATAGGCTGCAATAGAGTCTCAGAGCCACAATGGTAGTCTAACCAGTGTGACCTGACACAGAAGGTGAGGTACCACTTCAAAATTTAGGTACCCTAAATCTAACCAAATATAGGGGTGGAAATCTGTTTAGGATGTGAATCTGTTACCATCTCACTTCAGGTGTTTGCCTGTAAGTGTTTATTGGTTCATAGAAATTCCCCTGGAGTCGGTGAGGAGGCAGTCAATGCAGCCAGTGGAGGTGAGAGAACAATTCAGCTTTTCCCCTAAGGTAAACACCCAGTGACTGGGCAGTCAAGTTGCTTTCTAGGCTCTGCCAATAGTATTTGACAAGTTTTTCATCCCATAAACACTAGTGCCCCTAGAGATGTGAAGTAGGTGTGTATCTGCATCTCAGTCATCAGCAGCCCTTCATATTTGGAGAATGAACTTTCAGGCATTTGGCACAGTGTGCGATCTCCAACTCCATGTCTCTGTCTTACTGTCAACAGAATTCAAACACCTATTTTGCCCCATCCTGAAGATACTCTTCTGGAAAAACAGGCTATATTTATTCTTAGGGAAACTGAGATGGAATCAAGGGATTATATTAGGAACACTTTTTTTCTCCTGGCCAGTCATCTGGTGTAGTGTAGTCTAGTAAATGAGTTGTGGAGGAAATGAAAAGTTTCAGTCAAATTCTCAATGAGGCAGTTACTAACCCATTTTACTTCAGATAAAAAATATATTGTTTCTGAGGCATGGAAGATACTTCCTATATTGTATGTCTTTTTCACTTGGAGTTTTATTGTGTCTTTTTCTCCCTTGGCATGAGATGCACTTTCCCATTTCCTTTTTCCTTTCTCTTGTCTTTATTTTTTTTTCCCAAATTTCTCTTCAATACATTTTCTAATAATTCCTGTCGCTCCCAAAAATGCAATAAAAAGCCATTCCAAAAGCTACAGGTGACCACAGTTCACTCCATTTCACTTGAAACAGCCTCAAAGATTAGTTTTGCTTTTCTCACGGTGATTTGAAGAGTTGTAGAGTCTTGAAGTTTAAAAAATAAATAAATAAAATTATGCTTTGAAATTAAATGTGTCCTTTATCTTGAACCATCAATGCATGCTGGTTAAAATTGTTAAATGAAATCTGTCACTTCCCTTTGTAAATTCTCTGAGTTCAGAGATGCTTTTAAAATAGAAATGCTGTACTCTGTCCATAGACAGCTTTATTTAAGACTCAAGAGTCTCTCTTGAATTTCTTCTAAACAGTCGTACCCCTGGAAGTCGACAAGCCTCCCCAACAGAAGTAGCTGAACGCTTGGGCCCCAATCCCAGCACCACAGAAGGATTAGGTCCACTCCCTAATCCTACAGCCCACAAGCCTCTGGTAGAAGAATTTTCAAATCCAGAAAATCAGAATCTAGATGCCATGGAACAAGTTGGTCTTGATTCTCTACAGTTTGACTACCCTGGCAATCAGGTACAAATGGACTCTTCAGGAGCTACTGTAGGACTTTTTGACTACAATTCTCAGCAGCAGGTTAGTACTGGGCTTGAAAACACACCAGATTGGTCCTTTAAATTGTGCGTTATCATCTTTGATAATAAGTAACATGTTTAATTTTTTGTCTGTGACCTAGAGACAAATAATGTATATTTAATCTAGAAGAATATTGGTGCCTAATTTTCTAGCTTAGTAGCTTGCTAGGATAGAAGCTTTGTTTAAAATCTTTTTTTGTAAGTAAATCCTTGTATATTATAGTCCTGACTTTAGAAATGCATCTTTTCTCTTTTCCAACAGCTTTTCCAGAGGACTAATGCTCTGACTGTCCAGCAGTTAACAGCAGCCCAGCAGCAGCAGTATGCACTGGCTGCAGCTCAGCAGCCACACATAGGTGAGGTTTTGGTGAAGTACAGCCCAGGTCCCTGGACAAAGTGGGTGTGTTGCTTTGGTATAATCCTCTTGGGTTTCCCCACAGCAGTCCACTTCAAACAGGTGCTGGTCAATTGGCCCATTTCAGTGATCCTCCTGAAAACTGCTCAGATTGACTGTGTAAATCTGTCCTGTCCTCAGAGATAGTTTTCTGTTCTGTAAATTTTTGCCTGCTTTGAATTGTTGTACACAAAGAAATAAAAATTATCTTTGCTTGTATGGCACAATAGTTGAATTTTGATGGGAGAAAAAGATTTTCTGCTCTGAGTATTGATAGAAACACCAGCTTTATTTACTAAAAAGAACAAAAATATGCAATTCTGTTATTCTACTGAGGTTTAGTATTTTTGATAATCCAGTTAAGAACTACTGTATAGCAGGATTTCGAAGTCAGACTTCTCTGTTAATTCATTCTTCATTGTTTATGGCACCTTTTAAACAGCACTTTATTTTTGCGGGTACCTTTCTTTGTGATGGAATTAATTCTTTAGCAAGCATTTTTTTTCTGTCCTTCTAAAGTAATTCAATGAATGAATTAAAAGCATGAAGTTCTTAGTGTGCTGGCCACTCAAGACAGAGGCTGTATTTCAGTGACAGCACTTATCTGCTGCAGTGGGGGAAGTTTTGTGACGGGTGAGGAACACACATGAAAGTAATTCCTTATTTAAGGAAAGGAGCTCCTCAAATTCTGATACAATAGGCCATTGAGTTGTGTTCATTTATCTCCTTTGCAAGGGAAAAAGAGCTCTTGGGATCAGAAGGGCAGGCAGAAACAAGAAGCAGCATCTCCAGAGGGATGTGCCCATGTTCTCCTGCAGTGTGGTGACAGTTGAGTTTTCCCACCGGCGTGTTTAGCTGAATTGTGAGGTCTGTTCAGACAGGGATCAGCAGCCTGTAGATTGGGTTCCAAAGTGGCAGCTCTTTAGTGTTAGGTAGCTGACTAACACAGTCTTAGAGCTGGGAGCGTGGAAGGCTGAAGTTGTTTAACTTCTAAACTTCAGCCTCTGCTTTGTATAAAGTGCTGACTGAGCAGTCAGCTGTATCTTGCCCCTTTGAAATGCAGCCTCTTCTGATATGCACATTAATAGAAATTTAACAAGAAGCCTCCTATTTGGAAGGAGGAACTTAGTTTGATGTCCTGGGCTTGCTGGACTGTGTTGAAGAAAGTGTGCGAACCTGACTGAGAGGGGAAGCTGGTTATTGATGCTTTGTTTGAGGACTGAGTTTCTTCAGTTGTCTCCTTCCATTACAATCCTTATATCAAATCTAGATTTTTGAAAGTTAGATTAGCATCTCATAGCTGTCTCTTTAAAAGCCAATTATCTGATTTGAACTACCTGGTTAGATGGGTTTTTTTTCATAATGTCAGTGAAAAGAGGTTTATATCTCCAGAAGGTGATTCATTCTGTCCAGCTGATTCACTTAAGACACTAGATGGTCTGTCTGATACTAGTTTAACTTTTAGATAGAGTTGGGCAAGGTAAATTCCATTTTGAATAATCCCTTGTATATAACAGTGGGTAGATAAATATGAGATAAATTTCCTCAGAGTCTGTAGCAAAACAAAGGTGTTAGGCCTCGGGATTAGTAGGAAAGGACTGGTGAGAAGACATGGAAGTTGCTTTCTGTAACGATGTATCTTAGAAACTTCCAAAGTACAGGCAGTCCTGATGTTAGCAGATAGGCTTTGTGATTTGATTGGTTTGAGTATGATGATCCTTGCTAAGTATGTTAGCTATAATTAAACTCTGTTTATTACTGTAGCAGGCGTATTCTCAGCAGGCTTGGCTCCAGCTGCTTTTGTGCCAAACCCATACATTATCAGTGCGGCTCCTCCAGGTACTGACCCATACACTGCAGCTGGATTAGCTGCAGCAGCTACCCTAGCAGGTAATGGAACACTTTCTAGTGTCTGTCTTGATAATTTTACTGAATGAAATGGGGGAAAAAAGCAGAAATCCATCCTGTTTATTCTCTGTAAATGTATTTCTAGGAAGGAGGGGCTTGCAGGAAAATTAATAGCTCCATTTTGAAAATTTTTACTGGAATGCAAAGAGATTCAGTTTCTGCTATATATGGGTTCTGAGTATTTATTGATACTGGACTTTTATATGTAACAGTTGGGCTTCTTCCATTCTAAAATATTATGGATAAACAAGATTTCACCTGACATTAGTGTTACTGCTTTCAGAAGATGAGACAGCTTAGCCTTTCCGTGTATGTTTTCACTTGATGCATTGATTTTCTAACTCCAGGTTTTCCCATTCCCAATGGGCCTAAGGCTAAAGCTGGTCTCCAGCGTGCTAAAAGGCCCAGACATAGAGATACCAGTTTGAAACAACTGCTGAGTGTTCACATCCCAGCTAGTGCTCAGACCTGAGCATAACGTTTTGAAAAAAACCCATTGGTGGTTTCACAGGAAAGGCAGTAGAAAGAATTAAAATATATGTACACATACTGCATTATGTGTACAATATAATCATATAAACAGCTCATTCTTCTACAGGTTCTTTATCAATAGCCTGGAAGAGGTAAGTCTGCCCTCTCTGAAGGGTATGAATAGACTGGGGAGGCAGAGGTAACGGGTGTATTTATAAGCGAAGGAAGCGTACAGAAAGAAAGAGTAACACATGATTGAAGTCTCAGTATATAACTGTCAGGAGGATGAATTTGGTTCGTTATGTGATGTTCTGAAATGATCCTTTTTCCAGCTATGAAAACTGATTTTGAGTGTTCTTTGCTATACAAGCTTTGATTAAGTCTTTTCTTTGTCACTGGAGTCTCACAACGGTGCTTATTTTCTCATAGAGAAGTTATGGTTTGATGTGAATCCTTTAACTCATTTGTGTTCCTGTATCATTTTGGCTCATGTGAGAATTAATTTATTTTTAATACTGATTTCTGTTTTGACATGTAAAAGATAAATCAATGAGGGATGCTCCAAACAATATACATAATTATTTTAACTGTAGATGGAATAATCATGTTTTCTGGTTTTAGGCCCTGCTGTGGTTCCACCTCAGTATTATGGTGTTCCATGGGGGGTGTATCCGGCCAATTTATTTCAGCAGCAAGCTGCAGCAGCAAATACCACAGCAAATCAGCAAGCAGCTTCACAGGCACAGCAGGGACAGCAGCCGGTACGTCATTCATACAAAGGAGAGGTGCATTTGAAGCCTTTCCTGAATATTTTCAGTGTATAAGGATCAGCTTCTACAAAATCTTACATAATTCAGATGTTGTGTTGTATCATATAATGAATACTAACAATTTTCTATTTCCTTCCATTACTGTAATTGTCTTTAAAAATTCACTTACCACAGACTAAATATTCAGCTTATTTTGCAGTCCCAATTTTTTAGTAACACATTAAAACAGTTCTTTTAATCCAGGTTACTGTGCTGTTATGTTTATGTTTAGATAATGCTACCTGTACAGTTATTAAAAAATCAATATAAAGTTAAAAACCAATCTAAAAACCTAACACAAGGGGATGACAAGAGACATTTTAGTCCTTTTTTGAGGATATTTTTTCTTTTCAACTTGGGGAAAAAAGGTCTTCTGCTGGAAAATGGAATGTTACACATTTTAGTTTGTCCCTTTAAAAAGTAGGGAAGTGTTATTGGGAGTTTTGTTGCTTCATGGAGGAGGAGGATTGCCCTGCACATTTTTCCGTGATAGAATAATTGTATTACAACATCACCGTGTGCCATGTTATTTTTGCCTTAGTGAATCAAGAGCAAGTGATTGTTACAAAAACCTGTTGAAAATTCCATATATTTTTAAGTAACTTAAACTCGCTGATTTTCTGTTGTTGCTCTTAATGTGTTTTTAAAACCATTATGTGATCTTTCAGCATAAACAAATGGCCTTTATCCAGGAAGGAAAAACCCAACTCTTATAATGGTCTTATGCTTGAATTAATGTAATTTGTAAATTATTTTTTTTTTTTACTAGCAATATGGTTAGTTTCAATGCCATTCTTTAAAAATTTAATGAGAAGTGACTACCATGAAATTCCAGAGTAACTTCATCACTGTTTTAATATTCAGGTGAATCTTTTGTCTTGCTGATTATTGATTATCAGTGAACTACATTGGTAACTGAATGTTACAGTCTCTCCAGTGGTTTTTTTACTGTCTTTATAAAATTAACACTCAATTTATGCAAGTGACATGTAAGAAATTTTGCGGGGATACATTGGAAATTGTATTTCTCTCTGATTTTGGACCTGGAAAAGATTATTTTAACCAAGAAGAATAGAGTAGTTATAAGAATTTAGATTGCTTTTCAGTCAGATTCCCAGAGATGGGCTGGCAGAACATACTAAAACAAGCCAGTGCTGCACGGTGATGGAGGGTCAGTGAATTCCTAAAACTGGGCGGGTGCATTTTGTACAGCACCGTTGGCAGGGTGCTGTTAATTATTCAGATGAGTTACTACAAGCTTCGAAGTATTCAGCCTTACATCATTCAGTTGCCTGAAAATAATGTAAGCAAATGCATTTATCAGGGAAGGGCAGGTGTTCAGTTAATAAATAATACATACCGTAAATGGATCACTCTTAGAGACTTTCTTCTCTACTTTATACTCGTTGCCATTGATGGAACATAGATGAGCTCTGCTCTCCAGAGCAGGGCAGATACTCTGTTGTCACACTTGTCAGCAAAATAGTTTCTGCCTTTGTTTCTTTTTATGTATCTATCCTTGAAACCAGTAAGGTGGAGTATTCCCAGAATGAAATCTTTTCCAGGTTCTGCGTGCTGGAGCAACTCAGCGCCCCCTGACTCCCAGCCAGGGCCAGCAAGGGCAGCAGGCAGAGTCACTCGCAGCAGCTGCAGCAGCAAATCCTGCTTTGGCTTTTGGTCAGGGTCTTGCTACAGGCATGCCAGGTATGTGTGTTATCAGTTGATCAAGAGATTCACTGCAAGTTAAAATATTGCTGTTATTAGATAACAGATTAACTATCAAAGTCTTGTTAAGTTTATGATATGCTGCTTAGAATTGAGTTTTATATAGGAGCATTTTCTCTTTGTCGCTACAAATATATGCACAAGGAGTATCATAGAGATTTGCATGATAATTTCGTATGTCATGAAGCAGCTACATGCTTTCTTAAAAGGTCATGAGTTGCCTGGTTATTCTGCCACAGGAAGTATTAATTTGTCTTTCTGAAGTAACTTTTAAATTGTAGCATATGATAGTAATCTAAAATTCAGAATCTCAAATTAGGAAGTTTAAAAAGAAAATTGCTGCTTAATCGTCTCTGTAGATCACAATGTGTGAAGTGGAAGCACTCCAAAGCTTGGAGCCTCAGATCCTTTTAAGTGTGTGGCCTCTGACTTATCCCGGGAATGGTTATTCTGAGTCTCATGCCATAAATGCACAATGTGTTAGCTTGAAGTTCAGCATCACTTTGAACTGCTTGGAACAATTACCTGCGCAAGAACACTTGCAGTAGCCTTGGCCGTTCTTCAGTATGAAAGTTAAAATTTTACATAGTTAAGTTAAATAACGTTGGCAGCAGCTCCAAATGCATTTGGCTTGTACAGGTTCTCTCCTCTGTCTGCACTACCTTGAGTG
The DNA here is from genome assembly GCA_013401335.1 of Brachypteracias leptosomus. NCBI lineage: Eukaryota > Metazoa > Chordata > Aves > Coraciiformes > Brachypteraciidae > Brachypteracias > Brachypteracias leptosomus. Next base: position 14,762 of record VYZX01023577.1, read on the forward strand.
CCTCACAACCTGGAGAAGTCAGTTGTTTATTTGTTGCTGGGTGCTCTGGGTCTGTGTTGTGCACTTCACCTCACATGATCAGATTTTACAGCTCTGGCTGCAGAATAGGCTGGCCCTTGTGGTTTTCTTTTCAGTTTTGTCTTATAACTGCCATTTTTATTCTCATGCTGTAATATCTTCGGCTTTTAGTATCTTTCTCTTCTACCTAAAATGAGGAATTGGCAAGGTGCTGTCACAGCACCTGTCCCATGGTATCTCCTCACCTCACCAGAACAGTGGAGAAGGCCTGAAAACAGTGGGCATATCAGAGATGCTATAAACATCTTTACTAAAGCCTCGAAGGTTTAGCTATACCTTCTTTTTTTTTTTTTTTTGTGGGTTTTTTGGGTGTGTGTTTGTTTATAGTTACTTTCTAGATCTTGCTTCGGATATGGAGCTCTAAAACTGTGGAGTGGTCCATGCCTTGTAAAAAGGGTGTGACATTTAGCTTGAGTCAGATCAACATCTGAGATGTTGTTCCCACCCAAATTTGTGACTTTGTTATAGGAAGACATAAAAAGAACATTACTTTCAAAAACTAAAGTATCTGTCTTAATTCAAGAATAGTTCTTAAAACCTGCCGAAAGGCCCCCTCTCCAAACGGATGATTCAAAGTAGTCCTCATTGGTCACGTGTAAACGTAGTAATGCAAGAGCCTGTCTTGTGAAGATTGGGCTTGAAGCTTTTTACTTCCTCCATAAGCTCCAAGAAGTTTTTTGTGAGGGCAGGAACCTTTTTGTTCAGTTCTGCAGAATCAGAGTGGTAGGGGTTGGAAGGGACCTCTGAAGATCATCTAGTCCAACCCCCCTGCCAGAGCAAGATCCTAGAGTAGATCACACAGGAACACATCCAGATGGGTTTTTAATGTCTCCAGAGACAGAGATTCCACAACCTCTCTGGACAGCCTGTTCCAGTGCTCTGTCACCCTCATAGTAAAGAAGTGTTTCCCTACATTTAGGTTGAATCTCTTGTTTACCAGTTTGTGACCATTTCCCCTTGTCCTGTCACTGGAGACCACTTTCCATTGTAGGCTGCATCTTTGTCCCATCAGCTGCATGCCTGGATGGCCAGAGAAAAAGTTTATTCATGTGACTGTATTTCAGATGGTTCTGTAATAAGAATTGTGTGCAATTAGCTTTTGGCCTTGCTGACCACGCTCTTACAAGGAATGGGGCTCAATATGTAAACAAAAAGGACATTTTTCTGAGTCATCATAAGGTGGTTTCATAGTGAGTCATGGGGGGCACTGGTGATTCCTGGTTTTAGGTGAAGGAAAAGGATACAGGATGATGAATGATGATGAATCATGATACTGGTTTGGATGTCTGTATTTGAGCTAGATACTTAAGACTCCTTTTGTAGCTAGTGAAGAGAAATAGGAACTTTTAGTCTTGGTTCATCTGACACTATTTTAGTTACCTGATTTAGGATAAAATGTGTTTTGCTCCAGAGGTGCCTTTTCCTATTCACCTACTATGAAATTGAGTCAAGATCACTAAATTACTTCCAGATACCAAAATGTGATTAAGTGAATCCCAGGTGGTAACAACTGAACATCATACATAATGTAATAAACAAGCAGAAAATGTGTGAAATTCTTGATTCAATGGACTTTTAAATGTTTTACAAGAAAGTGTGGGTCCAAATTGAGTTTCAAGCTTTTGAATATTCTTTACAGAGAGAATATTCATAGTTTGAATTCTACACAGTAATAATGGGAGTAGATTACTCAGCTCATCTATACTGATGTCTTTAAGTTGTTTCAGCTGCTTCTTCCTTTCCACAGCTTTTATGTTGGATGAAATTAATGAGCTATCCCAACTATGGGTTTTATTTTTCAGATTTTGATATTTCAGGTATTGCTGTGTTAATTTTTAGGGAGTTGTAGCACTTAAGGCACGTATCTCATCCTCAACGCAAAGACAGTGTGTCTGAAATCCAGGTTGTTTGCACATAATTTTTTTTAAGTCTTTCTTCAGATAAATTAAAGTTCTTTTTTAAAACCACCAAAAGTGAAATACATTTTGCGTTGGAGTTGTGTAATTACATTTTAAATTCTGGTCTTAATTTAGCAAGTCTTTCAGAAACAAGGATTCTTAAACAAAACAGTTTCTAATTGAATAGATGTGCAGGACAAAGCCAGAGGGTACTTGATGACCAGCATACGTTCTTTTCTACGAATAAAACCAGTCGCCATCACAGACAATGGCTGGACTTGGCTTACTCATCCAGATTGAGGAATCTGCACATGACCTCGGCTGTCTGAGGAGCCATTGTGCTCTGTGGAGGTCTCCCTGGTGCAGTTGCTGTAGAGAGGCTGCAGAGCTGCTCAGCTCGCCCCACCAGCACTGTCTGGCCATGGATCAGCTGGGTTCCTCCACAGGCTTCACTGACTGCATTGGCTACGTCAGATGGAGCTTAATTTTAATGAACTCATGCAAGTGAAGCTGTTAGTGTTAGCTGTAGTGGTGCATCTGGCTTGCAGGTGGGCACATAAATAGAATTGTATGAAAAATATGTACAAAACATTAAAATCAACAATTTCTATCTATTGGCATTCCATTTTTTTGTTACCTAGAGGAATTTGAAGTGTGACATTGCAGTGGGTCGTGCATTTTGTGCCTTCAGGTTGCATGAAGTAGAAATCAAATTTAATTGTGGCAAACATACAGGGAGTTGCACTATTGGCAAAGTAAAAATGGTTATAGAAAGTATAACTCATTTACTAGTAGGATAGTAAGTTCTGAATTTGATTTGTGAGAGGACAAGTACAGAGATAAGGCTGTGCATATCTTCATCAGAACAAACAAAAGGTTACAGTGTTGGGCTTGGGAGACTGAAATGAAGACTGCAATATTTAAGGCAAGATAGAAGATTAAGAGCTGAATAAATGTTCAAATCTGTATGCAGAAGGAAGTAATTGGGTGTTGGGAATGTTGAGAAGGTTGAGGGTGAAGCTGTACATTTTCTACCTAGATCGAGAGGATTCTATGGTGACTTGCAGGTCATGCTCCTGAGTGGAGAGAGGTGTCAGGATGGTGGTGTTAAAAGGGGCAGATAATTGAGTTGGCAGTAAGAAGTGTCACATCTGTTAACTTAAATTAAGTAGAGAGAAGTGACAAATCCTGACATACATTCGGGTGTCATCAGCGAGGAAAGTTGCATAGAGGGAAGAGAGTAGGAGATCTGGGCAGAGCTTTGTGGTATTACATACAAAAATGTGAGAAGAGAGTGTGAAGTATCCAGTGAAAGACACTGAAGAAATTACTGGATGGATAAGAGCAACACTAAGAATGGGCTTCCTGAGCCAAGAGAACAGATTTCCTCTTGTTCTTTAAGAATATTTAGGGTTTGTGTGAAAAGAATCCAGGAAGTTTTCAAAATCTGTGGATTTGGAGACATTTAGAAAGCATTTCAGCAAAGCACAGTATGGGTAAACCAGGGTAAACCAGATTGTTTACTGTCATATTTCATGCTGATCTGGAGACAGTAAGTGTAGATAGAGCAGTTGACTTCTAAAATAAAAGGTCTGATTAGGAGGCAGAGAGCATGTTTTAGGTTTTTGGCTGCAGCAGAAGATGACATTAAGCTTGAATGTGAAGGCACAGAAATGAGCTTTGATAGTTGTTAATTTGGAGGCGAAATTACACAGCTACAGGGAGATGATGCAATGGAGAGGTAATAAAAACTGAAACAGGAGGAGAGAGGGAATTGGAAGATCTGGCAAGCCATCATCTTATCTTTGATAAGAGAGAAGCCTGGGAAATATTTTTTTCATCTTTGTGCTCACGTTTCGAGGGGGTGCAAAGTTTGTAGAATACTGTGAAGGAAGAGAAAGCAGAAAACTTAAGTTTTTCTGTGGGAGCTATTAGTCAATTATTTAGTCTGATCTGAGATGGTCTGACTGAAATCATATTTTTGATGTCAAAGCAAATAATTTTATACCTTTGAGAGTGCAGATGCACGTAGCAAGGTCTCAGTAATTTCACAAATGTTTTGGTTTAGCAGATTTGAGTAGAAAGCTGAGAGACCTCCTATTCTAGGTCAATGTATTCATTTTGAGGATTAGGAACATAGAAACACTCCAGTTCTTATGCATAGCTTGAACCTTCTGTGATGGATGATATTATGATGCTAATGACCTAGCTGCTTATTGCTAGTTTTAAATGGCCTGTTGTGGATGGCATCACAGAGAAGATAGTGGCAAGGAAGTATCAAGAGAAATTGAGCATTTCATAATGCAAAGCGCAAGAAAATCTAAAATTGATGTATTAAACTGCATTAGTGTTAATACCAGTAAATTTAATGTATGCAATACTATGTAAGTTAATCTTTTTAGGTCTCCCACCTCCCAAGTATTTTGCATCAGTAAACAGGCTTGTTGACATTGTGGGTCTGAAGTCGTATAAAATGCTGTGTGTTAGTCTCAGATGAGCACAAGGGTGTAAATATATGATCAGTCCTTTTTTATGCAGCTACAGCATTATCCATGGGTTTGAACTCTTGAAGAGGGTAAGCGGGCAGAGTAAATACTGGTATTAGCCAATTCTGAGTTCTGGAATAGTGGTTTTACATGATACAGCAGTAACAAATGGCAGGACCAATGTGGTAGTATCAATTGAACGTGCCGTGAGTAGAAATGTAGATACTAGTAGTTAAACATTGCTAATGTATGCAGAAATCTATGTGGTATTATAAAAAGCTTTCCTACTGTGTCACTAATCTAATATTCTAAGATGTGTTCTCTACAAAAGTACAGCAAACCAGAGAGCAGTCACTCTCTCCTCTCCCTACCTTGGGAATGTAGCAATCTTTCTGAGTGGTCAAGAGGGTGGAGCAGCACAGCACAGATTTGTAGGTGGAGGAGGCAGTGGCACCTATAGCAATGGTTTCCTAAGCAATTCGGTTGTAAGAGCCTGTTTTGGTTGTGTTTAGCCAGAATTTCAGGTACTGTGGAGGACAACTGTCTTTCTGTGCTGTTGGTGGCAAAGAGTAGGTAGATGCACCTGGAATGCAAAGCGAGTAGTGAGCAGTGAGAACAAACAGGTTTGGAACTGTGGTAATGACGATTTCCTAACCAGCATAGTGCATTCATCTCCATGAATGGAACCTAAAGATCTGGATTTTCATCATTCCTCTCCTATTCAGCTACTGTCTGAGTCTCCTCCATGTTTTCAGATTTTCTTAGTATGAGAGCATTTGGAGCTGCGTCTCCAACTTCCCTGCAGAGCACCTTAACCACCAGGCCAGTAGACAGCTGGTGTTTCCAGCTCTGGTCTTGGAGCACGGTATCTAGGCAGAAGAGATTACCCAGATGTTGTTGAAGTTGAGGAGGAAAAAATATGACTTGAAAGCCTGGTGATTGAGGTACTCGCCTGGAGTTAGAGGCCCAGGTCTTTATGTTTAGGTCCATATGTATTTCAGCAAGAACTCTGCTAGACCTAGTTCTGAACATACATGGAAGCTGATTTAAAATAGCTTGCCAAATCTTGATTCTTACACATACAAAAATAGATGTGTGATTTTTTGCAATCGTGACTTTTTCTGTAACAGCATTAGTATATATTTGAACATGGGAGGCATATTGAAATTCTCATGGGTTTTGTTTTATTGCTTTTTAAGAATAGTCAACCTAAAAAGCAGATGATATTATCTTTTCATTGTCAGCACCCTTTTTGAGATTATCCTAGCTCGTCTTCAATTTTTTAGACATTCTTATTCTAGTTCTTCATTGTACTTCGTTATAAAATGTCAGAGCTTTAAAATTAATTCTCTTGCTCTTGTCCTAAATATAAAGGGGTTTTGTTTTGCCCTTTTGTCTCTTGCTGTCCTTATTCATATCTTGTATCCCGTTTTCCTTCCTACTACTTGCTTTTCTTTTTTCAATTCCTCCTCCTTTTTCTCTGTGAGTTCCAACCTTAACTGAATGAAATTATACTTCAATTAAAATCTCTTTTTTTTCTGTAAAAACTGACTGGCCCAGGGTATTCCTGCACCTGCAGCGTTCCTTTCCTAATGTGTTTTTGTAGGTGTACTATTAAATGTGGCCAGTTAATGTATGGAATTGCCAAACTTGCATTTAGTTCAGCCTTTTAATTGTACAGATTTCTATTCCTTTTCCATGTACAAAGGAGCACAGGAGAAATGTAGAATATTTTAAATTTCTGGAAGAGCTTGATTCAATAATGATCTAAATATGGCCAGTTTTGTTCCTGTAGCTTTTCACTATGGTGTTAAAACTTACTTTTTTAACCTTGAAAATAAAATTCAACTTTAGACTACGAAATCTAATTGTTATTCTGGTTTTAAAAATTTTATACAGAGCATTTCTAAATAAGATCTTGTTACACTGTTTTGCAATCTCTCTTAATGGCCAGTTGCTGTTCTAAGGCAATACAGCAGAAATGCTACTTTCCCCTTTGTAGTTTGTTGTCAGAATATTTCAAGGAGAGAAGAAAGGTTGAATATATGAGACTCTTTGTACTACAAATTCTTGCATTCTGTGTTGTGCAGGCTATCAAGTACTAGCTCCCACTGCCTATTACGATCAGACTGGTGCCTTAGTAGTAGGCCCTGGAGCAAGAACTGGCCTTGGAGCACCAGTCAGATTGGTGGCCTCAACTCCAGTGATAATCAGTTCTGCAGCAGCACAAGCGGGTAAGTATTTGATCCTGCATGGAGGATTCTCCCACTTTTATACTGAATCTTAAGAATGTAGTATTTGATATCCTTGATGTGTTTTGTATGCATCTGTGAAGGTTTCTAGTTGTGAAGGATACACCATACATGCTCTCTACCATATTCTGTTGCTCCCCCTTTCTCTGAGAGAGACTGCTGTTTCTCAGAGATGTAGTTTTCCTTTTTTAATTCAGATTTACAGGCGTGTTTCTGCAAATGTTGTTGCTTGTCAGACAGGAACATTTTCCCCTTTCCTCTCCCCATGCATATAACATGCACTTCTCATCAGTCCCCTGAATGGTGTCCTCTAGGAAGCATCATTTCATCGCTTCGGCCTGGCAGAAGATGGAATGCTCTGGGGCCTTGCTGTGCTTTTCTTCTGAGAAGTGTGGCAAGGGGAAAAAAAAGAAAAAGAAAATGGACACCAGAAGAGGAGAATTAGTTATATCAGAAGTCTCTAGTTTTCTTTTTCTCTTTTTATCAGCGATATGGTCTGGTACTACTGTACTGAACCATTGTATTTATTGCATTTGTTAAATTAAAATCCAAAATACACCAGATTTAATGAATCTGTTCAGAAAATTAGATTTTAAGTTAATCTGTAAGATATTTTTTCTCTATGCAGAGCTTGCTTCTGGCATTAGCAGCTGAAGGTGTCTTTGAATGGCTCTTAGCTGCAACTCTGCTTTTGCAACTGCAGGTACAAAAGTTCTGTTCAGTGAACAGCAATGTCTTATATGTTTACACTGAAAATTCCCTCAATTACCTGAACAATTCTACAGCCTTGCTTAACCTCCAACATATGCTGTCTACATTTTTTTTTTTTTTTTTCTCGGGTAATTAAGACTGTGTAATACTATTAAGTCTCCTTTAGTCCTTTAATATGTGAGTTTCTGTTTAAACGGGCTTCAAGAAAATACAATTTAGATCTGAATAGTCCCATTTTCAGTCAGAAATGTTTGTGAGAGTGACTCTGATGGAAACCATGTGTTTTACAGCTGCAGCTGCTTCAGCTGGAGGAACAGCAAACAATCTCGCGGGAGCCACGAACGGTCTCTTTCGGCCTCTTGGTGCCCAGCCACAGCAACAGCAACAGCAAACCAATAGTAGCCTCCAATCCAATTCATTTTATGGCAGTAACTCTTTGACCAATAACTCCCAGAGCAGTTCCCTTTTTTCCCATGGTCCTGGCCAACCAGGAAGCACATCTCTTGGCTTTGGAAGTAGCAGCTCTTTAGGAGCAGCTATCGGCTCTGCACTTGGTGGATTTGGCTCATCAGGTAGGTTGTTAACATTGTGAGGAAATTCTGTCAGACTTTTGTGTTAAATGAAAGAATGTACTTGTATCCAGATGTATTTTATACACATACATTTATAAAAAGAATGCAAAAATAGGTTTAAAGCAAATTATAGGGGAAGAAGAGTGTTTTAAATTTACTTGGTTGGGCTCTGTATACAAAATGCATTTTTAAAGAATATTCTGAAGCCATAGATATCTCCAGAATACTTTTTCATATTGAGCACTATATTTTGCACCAGAAGTTTGATATTGTTTTTAGTAAGCTTTTAATTTTATTTTCAAGGGAGTCTTCATTCTGTGTTTAAAGTAACAATTGTTGATGTTTGAGATACACATTCTTTGGTGTCAGGAAAATTCCTAATGTTTAGAAAAATTAAATAGCAGATGACTTTCTAAATTTCATCTGATAGTGAAGTATTTGTTTCCATAACATTTTAAATAAAATTTCTTGAACAGAAAGGCTTAATACCCAAGAATAGTCCTTGCTAACTCCAGTAGGTTTAATCTTAGATAGAGTTAAGCCTAAATAGTTCTGTGCAAGTTTGGGGCCCTAAATTATTTCAGCAGATGCTTCTAAATATTATCAACCTGTTTATATTTAAATAATAATAAAATAATGTAATCAAGTTTCTGCTCTATAGCAGAAAGTCCTTATTTGCACAGTTTTTAAACATGCAAGGTAGGTTTTCTTATATTTCAGATTCAGTATTAATAAGTCAAGCAAGATATCTTTTCAAAAGAATATTTCCCTTGGCTATTAATATCTTAAGTTACAGCATTGAATTGATTATCATTTTTATTATTTAATTAAATCAGTAGAGCATGTTTTTAATCTTACATATCTTGCAGATGGGTAGAAATTGGGGGAAATTTATGTACTGTAACAGCATTCTTTCCAAAATCAAATACCCTAAGGTAGATAATTAAAAAATTAAATGTTGAAGGAAATGTAAAAAGTGAAGATTGTTACAAGATAGCTTAATATATGGGAAAACAAAAGGAAAAAACACGCTTTCTAGTGTTAAAAACATGATACCTGTTATTTGGTAACTAAGTGGAAGTAGGTAGTGACATCAAATATACTGTAGAAAAACAGAGATTTTCTCGGTGTTGCTTTTCATAATTAATCTGAAAAGTTATTTACTTTAACAAAACTAGTGCTAGGAAATTCTATGCTAATCCTCTCAAAAATAACTAATTTAAAGAGTGTAGTAGGATACTCTAAACATACCATCTTTAATAAAATTTTTTTAAAAATTAAAATGTAGAGGCTACTCAGTCATGTAGGGTTTCTTAATTTTCCATAATACCACAGCAGGTAAATCTCATGTACAAAGTCATTGTGCTACCCAGGTGCTGTATTTTGTAATATATTTTGTCCTGAGCTACTTGTAGGATTGCAGTGAATTATTAGCAGCTTTATTTTGCTCTAGGTACAGTTCCGTTTGATAGCTAGTGATAAGTATATCTGCATACTTAATGCAGTGCACCCATTTTAAGTCTCTAGCTAGAGTAGTTTTCAGTCATAAAAGTCTTTATCCAGCATTATCACAAGGGCCTCCATACAGTACAAATTGTAGTTGTGTATCTACTTAAGAATAATCGGCAGAGTTCTGTCTGGCACAGGATATTAAGCCGTTTTCTTGTAGCAAAGGTCAGTCCCAGAGCTTTGTGCAGAGCCACAGGCATAGGCAGCATATGCTGACATCTCGCAGCAGTATCCGAGGTGGTTTAATTAACAGGGCAGTTTCCACAGGGAAACAGGAAGCCTGTGCTTTTGCAGTTTGAGAAGTGCTGATGAAAGGTGCTTATCGGAGTAAAAGTATATTGAAGTGCCCTTCTGCCAACTATAAATTATACTTGCCGTAATAGCCACTTAAAAAATGCTTCCTGATTATTTTTTTTAAAGAGTTCCTGAGTTGTATGGATATATGAGTTGAATTACGCAGATGAATACTTATACAAGTGGTGGTAATGCATGTTGAGGCAAATTAAATACAAGTTTAATTTCTTTATCTGCCAAAGTTTCAGCCTCTTTGTAACTCCCCTCAGTGTGTTCTAAAGGTTGAATTTTAGTTAAAATACAGCCATGAAAACTAACAGATGACAACACAGATCTTGCCCTTATGTTTTCAGTTGTTGCAGGGAAAAATAAAAAAAAAAAAAACAGAAAAAAAATGCAAAGGTGAGCGTGTTGTAGCTGAATGACTGAACAGCAAAGTAAAAGCAGGAAGAGGCAAGCATTCCATATAAATGGCTGTATGTGCTTTACAGTCTTTACTTTTATTGTAAACTTATTCATACTCCATTGTAAAGGTTTAGGCACATGATAAGTTACTGCAGCTTAACAGGTAGCTAAGAATTAGATTAGCTACTGTAGCTTCCCAGATGCCTACTTCTGGCTTGTAACAAGTGTAAAGTAATCACATTAGCTTAAACAGTGCTGAAGATGGGTAAGCTAATTCCAATTATCTTCTGGTTTCTGTGAGCTTTGCCTGTGTGGGGGGGGAAACACAGCCTACCTGGTTCGTGGTAACTTGTTAAGCTGCAGTAATTTAGCTGAGTAAGAAACCCTGAAAGGCAGCTGAAGTTTGCTTAGCTTTTTTCATAGCTGGAAAAATAGCAATCCATCATGTAGCATTGTTTCACCATTCAGGTGGCTCGCTAGCTGAGCCAGAACCCGTAGAGCTGGTCTCAAATCTTGAGATTTCTTTCAACTGTTGCCTTAATTTGCTTTTCTGATTTCTTATTCTCAATCTCCTTGCCTAGTTAGTTCAGTATCTTTTCCTTCTGGCTTCTCCTCTACTATGTCTTCCTTCCCAGTTTCCAGGCAACATTTATCTCCCTCTTCCCCTCCTCCTTCCAAATACGTCTCTGTTTCTGCTTGTACTATGTGATGTTCCCGTCATCGGCTTACTATTCCAGTCTCTTTGCCCCACAGTCACATATACCTTCCACAGCCTAACTTGTCTTCAGATCTGCTTTCTTTTCATCCTCAGTCCCACTGGTTTTGAAAATGCTTGCTGGTTTTTTCTTGCAGTCTCCTTGTTGGCTCCTTTGTCTGACCTTTCTCTCCTCCTGGTTCCGTTTTCTTTTGTTGAGGTTTTTTTTTTTCCTTTTTTCCCTGGTCCATTTCTTGTGTTTGGCTTTTGTCTCCTCTGCATTTGAAGTAGAAATCTTCCTTTCCACACTGCCTGATGTGCCTTCCGAACATGAGGTGGGATCTTGGACAGCAGCTTGAGTCCAGTTTTGGCATGGCACCCTGAAGTTCAATTGCAGGGAAAACCTCTATCGGCCATCTCAGACATGCTGTGTATGGACAGGAGTTTAAGTTTTCAGCTCTTAAGTCTGTAGCAGATCTGTGCTGAACTTTATAAACCGTGATTTTGCTAAGAATTTTAGCTCAACCAAAAAGAGCATGAAAATAAAGGTCTCCTGTTGCTAGCATATTGGCCTGAGTTTGTGGAAGCAATAACTTCTCCGATAATAGGGAGATGGATTATTTTGTGAAGGATAAAGCTTCTTTCCTTGCCTGTTTTTCTGAAATGGCAGCGTTGTTTGATCTTTGAAAGATTTGATCCAAGCAGGTACCTGCCATGAAAAGCATTAGCCAAGTTGCTAATGTTGTGAGAGAACAAATCGCTGTCTCTAAAATGGGAAGTATCAGGCGACCTTTATATTGGGCCATGCTGCCAGCTTTAGTCGGAAGGTACCTGACAAGGGTAAAGATTATGGAAGTATCAACTCTGACCTTTTCCTTTTCAAGTTGAAGTTCTCCAAATTTAGCTTTTAACAAAGTATCTTTGTTGTCAAAAAATCCATAATCTTGGTTTTGTTCACGAGTGTAATAGTGTTCCAGTGTTTAAAATAGGCACTCTAGTTTATTATTTCACTAGTATGCAATAGATACTAGAATTTAACATTTCTAAAACCTTTTTATTGTTCTCCTAATTTATCCTAGACTGTTCACCGCCCTGATGAATGATGCTGTGCAGGATAACCAGTCCTCCACTCGTACACTGTTATCCAAAGCTTCTAATTTGACTTTCAGAAACACTGCTAGCAATAAAATTTCATTTTTAGTTTCTCACCTTGATTTTCCTATCTCTGCTCTGCTTCTCATCATCTTCTTAGCCTATTCCCTCCTTTGTAATATCTTTTCAAAAATCTTCTTTGAGGACTGTAATTCTTGTAGGGAACTTTAAGTAGTCATTTTTTTCCTACAGGTGAGGGCCTCACAAACAAGAGGAAGTTCAGAAACAGCTGAACAGCAACAGAGATTATTTTCTGAACCCTTAAACAACAATGACTTATTGTCTCCAGCCATTTTCCTGAAATCAAGTATCGCCCTCTGACAAATAATTTATGGTAGAAAAAAAATATCAAAGAGTTTAGTGAAAATACTTTTAGAATCATTTATTCTATAAAGTGACAGTGTAATCTGATCTCATAAACTCCATATTTGTCCCAAAGCCTGAAGCCAGGGGGTTAAAACAGAGTACTGCAATGTTACTGTGAGAAGTCTAGAATGAAATGTTGCAAGACGTGGGCATTGGTGAAATTACTTATTAGTGGTATGTTTATACCCAGTTAGATTTACTGAAACGCATGTGTGGTTATCACAGTAATTGTCTTTGTCATAACGATTGCTGTAATTATTGTGATCGCTTCTGTTATTGCCCAGCTGTAGTTGGGGATAGGTTTTATTCAGTTGACACTGTGTAATTAGGGTCTTTTTATTTCTTCTTCAGTTGGCAGTTCTGCAAGTAGTAGTGCCACAAGGAGAGATTCTCTATCTACTAGCTCTGACTTGTACAAAAGATCTAGTAGCAGCCTAGCACCCATAGGGCAGCCATTTTACAATAGTCTGGGATTTTCCTCCTCTCCAAGTCCAATAGGCATGCCTCTGCCAAGCCAAACGCCAGGACATTCACTTACGCCACCGCCATCACTTTCATCACATGGATCCTCATCCAGTTTGCATTTAGGTAAAAAAAACAAAAACAAAAAACCAAAAAAAACACTTTTTGTTTGTATGTGTGTATGTATTTCTATGTGTAAAATATATGTTGCATAAGAGATGTCACATTACCTTTGCTGTTAAACAGTTTTGTAATGCAGAGGGGCCAGTCCTGAGAGGTGGAGAGCACGCTCACATGCTCGTTGATCTGGCAGTGGAGGGCACTCAGCTTTTTGCAGTATCGGGCCAACAACTGATTTTTCTTCCCTTGCAGAAGCCCAATAGAGAGCCCAGTAAGACTTACTGGTCCTTTTTGTATTATGTTTCTACAGTATGACAAGCAAAGGTGCATTACTTTTGTTTCTACTTCAGTGTGCTATGACTTCAAGGATATTTTAAGATGTTGTGTTTAACAGTGAAGTGACTTTCACTGCTGCCCCTTACCTTGATAAAGTAGAAAAGTGAGCAAGGCTCTCAATGTAAAATGTATGGAAAGGTGATTTTTGAATCAGTGAGCCTACTACCTCATGGCCCAGATGCTTTGCCAGGAAGACAATGGTTTTATCCCCAGGCTGGTGGGAAGAAAAAAAAAAAAGAAAATGCATTTGTGAAAGAAGTAGCAAAGGCTTTGTCAGTGGTGGCTCTCTATTATCGGGTGTATTTTTTAAGGAATGATGATAGTAATCTTTCAGAAAAATTTTGAGCTAGTTAGATGACATGGGAGCTCAACCTTTTAAAAAAAAAAAAAGTAAAGTAAAATTTAAAAAATCTAAAGAAACCCAACCACAGCCTACAATATGTTTACTTTTGGTTACTTGATAAATTTTCCCTTTTTTGCTGCAAATATTTGTAGTCATTTAATTTGAATGCTAAAATCATACAATGAAACTGGATGTAATTTCAAGATTGAGTTGCCTGTTGCTCCAGTAACTATTCAGTGCACAGTTCTGTGCATGTAATCAGCAACCTAATCCCCTGCACTTCTGTCAGTGCAAATAAAACAAGAAAAAGTTTAAAAGTGCCTACCAAAATGCACTTTGAGAAATGTGTGAATGATTTGTATGTCAAGGTTAAAAATAATTTAAATATATTACATTTACAGTTGAGTATCCTGGTTAAGTGCTGAATACCCAAAGTAAAACTGGGCAAGGGGATGTTTCAGCACATTTTATTTTTTTTTACTTACCTTTTTTCCTTTTTCAGGTCTACAAAGTGCACCTTTGGGCTGAGACCAAGCATGGAAAGTTTCAGCCCAAATGGAGGCTTTTGAGAAAGTTCTGAACATCTGACAATGGGGTTATCATGGAAATCTTTCTTTCTTTCTTTTCAAAGTACTCTCATGATAGTTTTCATATTACTGAAAACTATACTTAAACCAAATTTTGGAAGGCATTATCTAAAATTCAAAACACTTAAAGTTTTGTGTTGCTTCACATTTGATGAATGTTAAAAGACTTTTTTCACGTCTGAGAAAAACTGCGATCAGTATAGAGGATTACCTCTATCAGCAGAAACTGTTAAATACTGATTTTAATCTGTTTTGGACTGTTTGGCAGTGTGAAGTAAGCATAATAGTTTAAAATCATGTAAAGGCCAGAACGTACAGTTGTACTCTGAAAATTGACACAACCTTGTTGGCTTCCATGTGTACTGCCTCTTCATCTTCCAAATGAAGTGGACCTTGATTATGGGTAAATTTTTGCTACCTTACCAAATCAACCTGAAATTTGGAAATTGAAGCCTTTGGAATTTTTGCTTTCACAGAAATGCAAGAATTTTTTTATTTTTTTTTTAACATTTCCTGCGCTCTGCCCTGTGTGGTCTTTGCACAGTTACATCCAAGGTGTGCACCATCACAAAAAGCTGAAGACTATTTCTGCAGTTAATTGTCTGTCCTGTTAGATTTATTCTGGCGTGTTCATCATCTGCTACTGGAAGTATTTGTTTTGTTCTCGTGTACAAAAAAAACAAAAAAAAAAGGCAAAGATTTCTCATCAAATGAGAAGTTACACCTGAAATCAAACAGACAATATATTTTAAGAAGGGCATGATTATCACATAGTCACTTTTCAGAGTAGAACAACATTGTAAGTTCATGTCCATGTGCAGTTTCCATTGGTGTTCTGATAATGCCTGTCAAATGCAGCTCTCCCTCCACCTTCAAACTTGTTGTCCTGCCTGCTTATATCAACAGGTTCAGCTAAGTTTAACTCCTGTTTTACAACGGGCATCAAACTCGATTGCTCCAGTCTCAGCCACCAGAATACCAGAGCACAATACTGGGCAAGGGTGCATGGTTTTATAACCCCTTTGTCAGACACTGCTGCAATTTGTAGCTTAGAAGACCAATTTCCCTTTTACAAGAAATTTGTGACATTTTACTGGTTTTATCTCTTCTCACCAACTCTTATCCAACACCCTAAAATAGGAATGGGCTAATTGCTTTGTTCTAGTGTCATTTTCCTGGTTTTGAAGGCATTTGTCAGTTGTCTGTAACTGCTGCTTTACTGTAACCAGCTGGAGCAGTAAGGTCATGAATTTGAACTACCCTTTCACTCCCAGGGACAAAATACTGAAGAGGAAGTGATGAAAAAATCACTTAAATTGGTAGTGCTTGCTCTGATGGTACGTTGCAGCATTTTAAGGGTTTGGTCTAGAGTAGGATTTTTAAAATCTGGCTTTTAGGAGGTACTTGCATTCTGTGCATTGCAAGCCAAGCTTGTTACTGCTTTCTATTGATGTTGTTTTATCTTCAGAAGTGGTTCTTCTGGGAAAGAATAAAGGCGAGGTGTTGTGGGGAACTTTGTGTTGCCTCTGCCGTGTACCTACTCTGGAGGGCTTCAGTAAACCAGGTGTAAGAAGCACTTGCTGATTCATAAAATATACATGCATCTGTATGCATATACATGTACATATGTGTTAATTCTTTTCTCCATATGAAGATGAAATTTTTAGCTCAGGATGAGATGAAGCTACTTTTTTACAAATGAGCAGATACTTTGTAGATATCGAGTTTAAAGTGTTTATATACTTGCATGTATTTTACTAGAAAATAATATTGCTGACTGATTTAAACAACAGTCACTGCAGTAAATCTGCTTTATGTTTTTGTTAGAAAGGATTGAAGAAATATTTTGGTAATAAGTACTAACAGACTAATGCTACCAAAATTAATGTTCCTAGATCTAGTTTTTAATACCGTCTCATGTTCTCCTTTACGTCAATAAGCTGTCAACGTTAAGGGGTTAGTAATTTAGCATGCTTTGTGTCCTTTAAAGCTTAGTAAGGCTCTGTTTTAGATGGTCTATATCCTCATTATATTTCTGTGCCTCTTCTTCCCTATGGACCAGGACATCCACAGGGATTTAGGTTCAATTAAACTGTAGAACAACTTAATATTATTCATAGTATCAGAGGTCTTTGTTTTATGAGATCAGAAGTGATAGCTCAGTGGTGATCTGAAGAATGAACTACAGGCTTTGTTCCCCAACGGTTTGTGTGTGTTTGTACTGATGCCTTATAACAGTCTTAAAACTTCAGTATTTGCACTGAAACTTCAATTTAGACTAGGTGCTTTATTCAGTAGGGTGTGTTCCCCAGGTAATTTATAAGACCTAGGCTGTTACGTTTCTAGTTTGGAATCAGAATCTGTAACACAAGTGTGTGAAGTGAGTTCATGAAGAGCACGGGGATGTGGTAGGCTAACCAGGAGGATCTGGGCGAGTAGAATTCAGATTTCAGGTTTCCATTTCTAAGCTGTTCACACTCACAAGTTCTCAGGAAGGAGACTAGGTGTTCTCCATGTCTATACTAATGCACTGAGAAACTAATGAGTACAATATTTGAGAAAATAGCCCATTGTGTACAAGAGTATATTTGCATATATTAAGTACCTATGACAATATGCTTTAATTTGGGGGGGGGGGGGTTGCTATTTTTCAAATCAGCATAGTTGCCACTGAGCTATAACTACTGTTGTAGTAAAGGGTTGCATGAGAAGAAAAGCTAATTACCTATTAAATCACTGTTTTTAATAATAGTGTCCAGGGTTTTACAAGGTTTAATCTTTCTGTGCACTTCTGAAGTATGGCAGGTTCTTGTGGGCACAGTGGATATGTTTCCAGCCTTCCTGCAGTATGATCCTGCTTAGTGTGGTTGTCTGAAGTAGTTTCACAGGCTACGCAGGAGTTTCCCAGTTACAGCATAGCCTTCTTAGAAAGGGTTCTTCCCAAATTAGGATGAAGAAAGGCTTGATAATCCTGAGTGTGAAATGTCTTGGATACGTGCAGCTCTACTACGCATATATAGCATATTTGCTAAAAGCTAACAGGTTTCTTAATTTCTATTTTAATTGCTGGATGAATTGTCAGATTTAATTTATACTTATATTTTAAAAAAAAAGAGACGCAAAGCAGAAGCAATTCCTGATTCACATGTGCAATTCCATGATGGTGTGGGCTAATGAGAGCCATGTGTGTTTGAGAATCTAATCCAAACTGCCCTGTTAGTTTCTGGCACAGAATTGAGCATGTGATCAGTGGAGCAACAGAGATGCTACAAGAGGAAAGCAGACGATAAAACTGCCTTTTAAACGGGCGTTGCTGCCCTCTCGTGGCATTGAATAGTGTTAATACCCAGCAGTTACATGACTGAAATCCTAGTTTCCTTATATGTAGATAATCTAGATGAGAAATACAATAATTTCAGGTACCTAACCTCCTGTTCTTAAGAAGGCCATTCCTAGAAGAGAAGTGACAGTAGAGCATCACTCTGCATCCTGCTTCACCTGCAGAATGTTGGGTTTCTTTAGGCCTGTTAGTATCGTGTCACTGTCGGCTCTTTTCTGGAAATAGTGATTGTCCACAGAAACTAAAAATGATAGTTAAAAAATCCTGATTTTTCTGGCTGTAACAAATAAAGAGGCTTTAATTAAAAAGAAAACCTAGGGGTTTTTAAAAGGTGTTGTGAGGTATAAAGTGTTTACTGAACCTTTACTGATTCTTACCACTGAATTTTGAAAACTAATTGTAAAATAAATACTAATTATTTCTGGTTTAGGGCATAGTTCTATACAGCACATTAAATGTGATGCTTGATATGTCTTGCAGAACACTAACATCTCAGATTTTGGTGTTGCAATTTGACCTTTTGAAAAAGACACTTTAGCATGAATACACGACCAGCCCACTGTAACACTCTTGTTGCCTGGCCTTATAAATACTTGGAGACAGAAAAAGGCTTGGCTGGGGCACTGTTAGCTGATTTCTTTTTTTCTTTTTTTTTTTTTTTAAATTAATTTTGTAATAGAGCACCATTCAAACAGCACGTACTGCAATTTGTTTTAAATTCAAATGTAGATATTTCTTCTGTTGACTTTGAAAGGGCTTTTGGTTAATTTCTAGATAAGGAAACTGAAAATATTTTCTTTTGACAATTCATACTTGTTAATTTTAGGGAGTTTGGGGTTTTTTTAAGTAGTAGAGTTGAGATTTCTAGGTGGGAATTTTCTTTGATCATTTTTGCTTGGAGTGTAGTACAGTATTCATTTTAAAATCACATTGTAGTTGGAAAAGGTGGTTTGGTTTTGTGCTTCTTGTGATAATTGCTGCCTGTTGTAAAGTGGAGGGGAGAGAGGCCCGCTGGAGGAGTTCAGAGTGACATAAACTGGTCAGAGAGCAGTATGAGGAGACGTTCACAGGACGGTGAGATGATGATAGCTATAGGTGCAATCACTAGCAAAAAGGAGCAGGACCCAAACAGAGGAAGGCACTTTAGTTCTTAGAAAGTAAGGAAGGGCAAAGCATAGTGAGAGCGATGCATGTTTTTGCAGCAAGGAAAGGTCTTCATGCTTCCAGAAGAAACTTCAGTTTGATATATCTTTGGTTGTTTTGGAATGAAGTAGAACATTCTTAGTTACCTGGTTGGAAATGTGACATATTTAGTGCTTACACAGGGTACTAGATTGAAAGCCTGGGATGCTGAAGTCACCCGATGTCCTGCAGAACAGGTACAGCATGACCAGAGGTGTGTGCCTCCCCAAAAATGCCCTTTCACACTCATTTGAAAAAGGTACCTCAGTAGGGACTGAAGGGTAGTTCAGATTTCATGGTCTATTTTGAAACAATTGGCTGACTTTGAGACTACTAACAAGGGTACGAGTCAGTATTACTTGTGAAGTGGAAATCTGCCCACTGAGCCAAGGCCCACCCAAATCTAAAGTTTCTGCAAGTCTGAGTGGGTGCTCACTTTACCTGCTTTGTTATAATCTTCTAATGACATTTTTCCTGGTGCCCTTCACATAAAATAAAAACAAGGAGGAGAACAGTTTTATTTATTGGAAGATAAAGCTGTCTTAACTCCTCCAGCCATTGAGGCAAATACAAACAACAAGACAACACTGTTGTTTTCTTTGGCTCCAGGGTGTACCCGTAGTTTTAGCGCACTTAACTGTTTTGCTGTTGCTTGTTTTCCTTACGGCTTTTACTGACAGAGCTGCTTCCTTGTAGGAGGACTGACAAATGGTAGTGGTCGCTATATTTCTGCAGCCCCTGGGGCCGAAGCGAAGTATCGCAGCGCAGCAGGTACCTCCAGTCTCTTTAGCTCCAGCAGCCAGCTCTTCCCCCCATCACGCCTCCGCTACAGCAGGTCTGACATCATGCCTTCTGGACGGAGCCGACTGCTGGAAGATTTCAGAAACAATCGTTTCCCTAATCTTCAACTAAGAGACCTTGTTGGACATATTGTTGAATTTTCCCAAGACCAGCATGGTTCTAGGTAATTAGTAAAGTTAATAACTTAATATCTTACTGGTTATATTAACGTCAAACAGTTGAATGAGCTGCTTGTCGTCCTAATAGCAAGCGTGCCATTAGTTGGAGCACATGCTCTTACAATGACCTTTTTCTTCTCTGGGAAATTTCATTATAAAACTAGTATGAATCTAGCTGCTTGTAGAAGTTCTCAGTGTAGAAATAGCCTCGTAACTAGACTTGTAAACTCTAGTATTTAGGTATCAAAAAGGTGTTGATTAAGAAAACAACTGGTTGTACATTTCAGATGCCAGGTATTTTTTCAGGAATACATCATCACGTACTTAGTTATTGTTATTCTTTTCATCTTTAATTCTTTTCAAATGAAAATTTTTAAGTGCAATTCCACTAAAATGTATCTTTTTATATGCAAAGGCAAGAATTTCATTTTAATAAGTTTTATAAATGTTGAATGCTTGCTTCAGAACTTCGAGGTGTCTCATTGAAACAGCATTTGAAAGGTTTTCCTGTTGTTTATGTAAAGCCTAATGTGCCTCTTTCTGTGCTTAGATTTATACAGCAAAAGCTGGAGCGAGCTACTCCAGCTGAGCGCCAGATGGTGTTTAATGAGATCCTGCAAGCAGCCTATCAACTGATGACTGACGTGTTTGGAAACTATGTAATACAGAAGTTCTTTGAGGTAAGCATGACACTACAAGTATCAACAGAAATGCTGTAAAATCTGATAAAATTCTGAATTTTCTTAACATTATAGTAGAATTTGACTGGACTTTTACCACAGACTTAGAAGAAAAAAAGCAATACCTGAGTCCTGGAAAAAGTTATATATAGGAAAGGTATATAGCGTGGTGTACTTCAACTCTAAGACCTTAGCAAAGTAGATAGATAGAAGGTGAAGCTGGAAAATATCCAGTAAGAAATAAGATGGTTGCTTTAAACAGGAGTGTAGTTTTTAATGGGTAATCTACAAAACAATGTGCTCACTCTTTTTTCACTTGGTACTCTTTTTACAAATCAAAATACCTTCTGAAAAGCATGGCTGATGTATGTAAGATCTCAAGCGTCATCAATTGCTGATTTTTTTCCATCATGTTAGGTTGGGTGGATACAAAATTCTTGTGTTTTCATCTTAATTCTGTGGGAGAGTTCTCAAGAAAAAAGTGCACTAGGCCTTAGGGATTTAGTCCATCGTTTATGGAGGAAGGTGAAGTTGTTTGAGCTTTGTTCAGAGCCTTGGGTGACTACAGGTGTGGGGTTTGATGGTTCTCAGCAGAGCTGCATGAACGCTGCTGGTGCCACCCTGGTGATTGCTTCTGCATGATCTCATGTGCTGGTTAACAGGTTTATGTGTATTACTGTGAAGCTTGACTGGCTTCTACTCTGCTCAACATGGAGCAGTGCAAAAGATTGTAGTAGCATTGTAGAGGGAATAATATGGGCAGGAATTAGCTACTGCTGAAAAACATTGGTTCAATTTATACCATAATACAGCCAGCGTACAAAACCATTCTGATTTTGCTCTGCAAAGCCCAAGTTTTTCTAGATTTCTCAAAGTGCTTGTGGCAAGAATGATCCTTCAAGCCACTTGAACTTGCCAAGAAACTTCAGGGGTTGAAATCTTCCCCCCGCCCCACCCCCCAGCCCCTGTGACAGCTTGCTTACTGTGCACAAGGTGTGAGATACACTGATCTGTACAAACTCATGATATCAGAGATTGGAATTAATATGCTGCAGTAATCTGTAATTAATTTGCCTGGTGTAATTTGTCTAAATAAGTGGGTAATTGCACTTATATATTCCTAGTCAAGTATAAACTACTTCGATCTCTTCCTTTGCTTTTCAAGGTCATGCATTTGATAGCAGGTATGTGACTGAAATGTGGAATACTACAAAACGCTGCATTTAGAATATAAGAGCTTCTGGTAAATAAACCCACCAAAAATACAAAGGGAAAAATCATTCGAGGCGTGCAGTGAACCTGTAATACATCATGAAAGTACTTACTCTGCCATGTAAACTCCAGCATGCTGCAATATGTCTTCATTTGTTAACAGCAGATTTATTTTCTTTCAGTTTGGAAGCCTGGATCAAAAGTTAGCCCTAGCAACACGCATACGTGGTCACGTTCTGCCATTAGCCCTGCAGATGTATGGTTGTCGTGTTATTCAGAAAGCGCTTGAGTCAATCTCACCTGACCAGCAGGTAATTGTAAGTTAGAGCAATACTTTTTTTAAAAATTTTTATTTCTTTTTACTTAAATGGTGGATTCTTCCTTTCATTCTGAAATGCCCTAGGGACTAAGAGTTGTTTAAATTAAATTGCCGAGGTGCACAAGTAAATCCACCAGTGAATATGAAGATGGGGCAGTTAGGATGAAATGGAATATTCCTTTGAGGGGAGAAAAAAAATGGTTGTAAAGAACAAGGATAATCTTTTCTTTCCAGAACGAAATGGTGAAAGAGTTGGATGGTCACGTTCTGAAATGTGTGAAAGATCAAAATGGAAACCACGTTGTACAAAAGTGTATTGAGTGTGTCCAGCCCCAGTCGCTCCAGTTCATCATTGACGCTTTCAAGGGACAGGTAGAGTCAACAGTTCATTTCCTCTTCTCTAGGGTTGCTTTCATCTGCAGATCTTTTTCCGTCATTTGCATATAGAAGATAGTGTTTGACACGTTGCAGTCAGCCTGTTTCAAGTAGGATAAAAAAGAGATGATAAAATGGAAAAGCTTTTGAAGAGACAGTTAACATGCTGTAAAAAGATTAATCTGTTGGAGATGGGGCTCTAGAAAGACCTGTTTGGATGTATTATAATTACCAGTAGATGTATTTGACTTCAGGCCAGGCTGTTTGAGTTTTGTGATACGCCTTTTCAAATTTCCTTTAAAACTTTTAACATGGCCGTTTTTGATGTAATAAAGTATCTGCTCTCTAGCACATTTTTCATTAAAATTTCCATTTTATTTTTCTGGTTTTTATGTTGCAAGTCTGTCTTTCAGTGTTTCCCAATTAATGTCTGTCATTAAGGAAGTACTTTGAAGAAAACTACTGCTCTGTTCCCTACATATGGACTAGTGTTAAGTGAAAGGGGGAGGTATTTGTTTATTTAAGGTCGGGGGTTTTGTTTTGCTTAAAAAAATTGTATTAATATAAGATTGGTATTGTGCTGCAGGCTAGAGAATATACTGCAGCTAAATAAGATTTTAATACACTGAGACAAACACGTACTTTTATAGTCTTAAGAAGGATTGTAAAAATGTTACTAACTTGGTTCTGTTACTAAATTTTACTTTAATGGATGGCCAAATGTATTTCTTAACAAAATCTACAATATCCTTCTCTCACGTTTTACATAGCAGCAATACCTGAGTTATTGTTGTACGTAGCAGTAAATGGCATGCCAAGGTTTCTAGGGTCAAGCCTTTTTACATCCAAGTGTGTATGTGGTAGATGAGAGGCAGTTTCTCGACTGTAAATAGAGCCCCGTGACTGAAATGTGACTGTTTATTTACTGGGCGTCCGTCCTCAGCCCCAAGTCGTCATATATAAGAAATATTAGCTGATCTGAAGTGGGAAATGAAAAGTACCACACTTCTGTTATGTAACAGCACGTATCTTTTTCACCTGCCTGCATCATTTGGATCAATGTCCGATCAGACTAGGTTCTGTGTTCTGACCAACACTGACTCTTAAATCTTCTGAATTAATCCCTAAAGTACAAACCTGGCTTCTTGAGAAGCAAGTAAAATGAATTAAGATTTTGACTATATGTTTTGAATACTTATTTACGAAGTTTTTATCTCTAACAGGGATTCTGTTGTATATGCTGGGAAATGAAAATCAGCTACAGTAATGGAACTCCTTTAAATGTCAGAATCCTAAGCTTTGAAAATTGAGTGCAAAGTTGTAAGTTTGAAAGGTGAACAGTGCTGAACTAAGGGTCATACTTCCCAGATTTCCTTTGTGCCAATGGAGGCTAGAAACATTGACATGAAAACTCAGTTCTTAGTTGTATAATTACTGGGGTCCTTGACATACAAAACCTGCATTTTCATCTTTCCTGACTTCTGGGGCTGGAATTCTGACATTGGCAGGCAAAACCTCTTTTTTAGAGAAGTGGTTGGAGTCTTCAGTTCCATTTTGAGCATGGTAATATACCTATGTCTAATGTTTGATTGATTTAACTTCAGTTTGCAATCTTATTTGAAGGTATTTGTACTTTCAACCCATCCATATGGCTGTAGAGTAATTCAGCGTATCCTGGAGCACTGTACTGCTGAGCAGACCTTGCCAATCCTAGAAGAACTGCATCAGCACACAGAACAGCTAGTGCAGGTTGGTGCCTATATTCTTTTTTTAATGCATTTTAGAGCTTTTTTTGGTTGTCATAATTTATTCCTATTGCTTAGTTTAAGAAATAGTTTAAATGCATTTGCCTCTTTTTAGTTTTGTAGATATTGATTTTTTGTTTTTCTTTCCTTCCATAGTTTTAATGAAAATGAATTTGGAAGTTGGGAGGCAAAGAAGATCTAAAAAGCCTTTTTCTTACACTTTTGGTTGTAGCTTCGAATATACATTGTAAATGCACAGAATTAGTATACATTTTATTGCAAAGAGTGCCTTTTTGTAGTTTGTAGTTTATCTTGGTTCACTCAGGTGTCCCTCACATAACTTCTGATAATGTCTAAACACAAACACATGGTCAAAAGTAGAAATGTTGCAATCTTACACAAAAAGGGCATCTTTTAAGAAGGGAAAAGACCTTATGGAACAGGATTTCTTGGTCTCAGACTAACAAATTGAGTGCTACAAATGCCTTTGAAATTGAACCCGTTTAAAATATTGGAAGGGACTCAATGTTCAGTAGGAATTTCCACACATAAAAAGGCAAGAATTGCCTTTCACTACGTGTTTACAGTCTAAGCTATTTCTAAGTGGTGTCTTGTTTATACAAGATTCTAGTTAAAACAACTGTCTTGGGGAACCAAAGTTCAGGGAGGTATTACAGCTGTTAAAGAATGATGACCTTAATTTTGAGGACTTTTCTTTAAGAGGATAAAAGGTACTTTAGCAAAATGCTGGTTTTACAGATTTACATTTTGCATGTAAATTTTGTGGTCCATTCAGTAATCCTTGATGCAATATATTTTGCATCACTTTGTTTCTATAATGTTGGCATTACTGTGTTTCTCTTTATATCTGTGCAAGTAGTAATTTGGAAGTTTATAGAAATATACAAAAGCTGTATGGATTACTTGGTATGAACACAAAAGAAAATTGAAGTCATCTTATTTTCAGGATCAATATGGAAATTATGTTATTCAACATGTGCTGGAGCACGGTCGTCCTGAAGACAAGAGTAAAATAGTTTCCGAAATAAGAGGAAAAGTTCTGGCTCTGAGTCAGCACAAATTTGCCAGGTATTGCACAGCCTTCTTGTATTTTAAAGTTTATCATCGGATGTATTTATTGTGTTACAAAAAGGGTACAATAGGGTTTTTTTCTGTTGTACAACTCCTGAAATTTCCTGTTTTTATAGAGGTGAAGGGTACTGATATTTTTACACTAGGTTTGGGTAAGGCAAAGGGGAAATGCTGTTCTGTGGCAAAACAAAGAAGATTCCACAGGTTTCTGGGTTGTTTTTTCACCCTGTACAAGTGCAGGGAAGTGGGTTCCAAGTCTCCATGTGAGGATCCCCAGATGCAGATGAAAAGCTCCCCCAGAACTTGCTTGGTACCTGCTGCTGCTAAGCTGGGACTTCCTGGCTGTCTGTCAGTGCAGCCGAGCCATTCACAAGTATAAGAAGGCTTTGCCTAAAAAGGTGGTGATTCAGCCTGAGAGGATTTTATGCATTAGGAAGTCTCATAGTCTATTGTAGGAGTCCTGAACTACTCTAAAATTAGAACCTAAAACTCTTCCTTCTATACTTTTTGCTCAAATACATATTATGTGCCTTTTGCTAAGAAAAACACACCTCAGAATTCATCTTGGATGATTTAGTTAGACTGGCCTTGGCATTAATGTTAAGTAGATATGCACTGTAACATTATAGGGGCATTTGTTTTAAAAATTGACTTTATCAAGCTAGCAAGTTTATCTGGATTTTGTTTTTCTTCACCCGAATAGAATTGTTCATAATCCTCTCCTTGGAACTTGCTTAATTTCTAAAGCACAAATTTAGGACCAGAAGCACTTTGCTGTCTTTTAAGCACTGATGGCACTTCAGCTTCTGAGATACCTGGAAGGTCAGAGACTTCCTCTACAAAAAGAGATATTTGACACTATCTCTGATCCAGGTATGCTCCTGAACAGCACCTTTATCCAAAAGCAGGAAGCCTCATATCTGGCTTTCTCTATTGTCTTAACGGGCCCACAACCAAAATAGATGTACTAGAATACATCTGCAACCTGAGGTCCAGTTGTACACTGTAAATACAGTGGAAAATCTCTCATACAAGCAGAGTAGGAGTGTATAATCCTTTTAAGTTCTTCAATCATTACAGACTAAAGATTTAGAAGTCAGGACTTGATACATTTACAGTGCTCTCTTTAGTGGCGTGAAGACACTTGAACTGTTCAAATAAATTTAAAATTGCTACTTAAAACAATGTTACGTCTTACACACAGAATGCATTTGTCTTATTTTTCAGCAATGTGGTAGAAAAATGTGTAACTCACGCTTCTCGTGCTGAAAGAGCTTTACTTATTGATGAGGTCTGCTGCCAGAATGATGGTCCTCACAGTGCCTTATACACCATGATGAAGGACCAGTATGCCAACTACGTTGTTCAGAAGATGATTGATATGGCTGAGCCCGCTCAGCGGAAGATAATAATGCACAAGGTACACTTGTACAGCATTTTGTTGGTTCAGAAAATACTACCAGTACTAATTTTTCTGCTAGAATACCTTTCCTCTAGAGGTAAAGCTCGCTAGTTCTGTTATCTAGAGCATGATGTATAAACAGGAAATTCAGTGGTGCTTGATAAAGCAGAACATATTCAGGTCTCTGAGCACTGAGCTAAACATCTACAGAGAAGTTTCAAAAGTTGAATTTCATATCCTCTCTTCTTGCCAGCTTTCCTGTGAAAATACAATACAAAAATGTAGTATCTGCCATCTTGATTACTATAACAGAAGAAATACAAGTTTCCTGGTTTTTATTTGCTGGTATAAATACATTCTGTGGTTCCCCCAAAAGAGATTCCCCCACCTCCTAATATATGGGCACATTTTCTACTTAAGAGACGTGGCCAAAAGTGCCACTGCCATATTCACCCTGGGCTGTTAACACAGGGCCCAGTATATTCCTGTAGGAGCTCTGCTTCCCCCAGTCACCAGTGGGGCCCTCCCTTTTCCTGTGACAGGTACACCAGGTCTTTGGCGAATCAAAATCACCAATTTTACATCTTTGCAGAAACTTCCAAAGTTTTGAAATACAAGCGTCTGACTTTTTTTTTTTTTTTACATAGTATTTTTAAAGTGATGTAACCTCTGTTTAAAATTTTTGAGGGGAAAAAAAATAATGGGTTTCTTCTTGCAGATTCGACCCCACATCACAACTCTGCGTAAATACACCTACGGCAAACACATTCTGGCCAAGCTGGAAAAGTATTACCTGAAGAACAGTGCTGACCTGGGGCCAATTGGTGGACCACCAAACGGGATGCTGTAAAAGACAAAAAGAAACAGAAGAAAGAATTGTATTGTGAATGATCAAAACATACAACTTAACTATAAATGTTCTGATTTTTTTAAATCTATTTATTGACTTTGTTCATCCATTTGTAAAATTTTTATTCTTGTGTATATTTTTGGGGAGTGAATTATTAAAAAAAAAAATAGAAAAAAATATCTCCAGCCCTGATCCGGAGACCTATCAGATTGGACGGCTGGCAAAGCACAGAATGCCTGTATATGATGTAATTGTATCAAAATAGCTGTCACATATTTTGTAAATTTTTACCTTGTAAAGTCACTGAAATAGTTTTTAAAGGGAAAAAGTACAGTATTCTTTTAATACACTGGCTTGCAATCTGGTAGGTCTGCCCAGCATCATAGCACAACAGGTTTATAGAGTTGTATATAGAATTAATCCTTATTTTTCCCTTTTGTGTGAAGTCTTTTATACCAGATTAAAATTGATCAGCTGCATAAACATTATTTAACATGTTGAAAAGTTAAGTTGTATTTTGGTGGTTCACAACATAGTACCCAAATAGCAAACAGGGCACAGCAAATCAGAGTAGGGAATAACAAAGCAATGGCAACTTTAAACGACTAACTTTCATCACTTGCTGTGGATACAGCTTTTTAAAAATGGTGCCCTAAGGTTTTCTCTGGCGATGTATTAAAAAAAATATGCTGTATATACTTATATATTTAATTGTTATACAAGGTAGAGGGGTTAAAATGACGGTGGTACTTGCACTCAGTACACTGTTGGGAAAGGAGTGAACCCTGTATTAACTTTACAGTCAGTTTTACAAGGCAGGAAGAGTAGAGATTTGTATTTTTTTATTTTGCATATAGAATTGTAAGGATTTGAAAGTGTTGAGCATTTATTTTGCTTTCTCACTGTAGATGCAAAAAAAAAATAGGTATTGATGAAGAGACAAGGGGCCACTGACAAGTAAACTTGATAGCTCAACATTTAAGCATGATTGACTAAATATTCAGATAGCTTTTTTGCTTCCTATAAATATATGCATTGTATACGTGTAGTTAATAGGTGTAAGTTTACAGTTTGAAAACAAATCTCTCGTTTCGATGTTTATTACAAGCCTTGCTAATTTAGTAGTGACGCTTACCTTGGTTGTACAGATGTACATTTGTAAACCTTCATGCTGTAAATGTAATTTGTTTTACCCCTTTTTGGGACAAAAATTTGCATTTTAGTGTATATTCATATCCCCATTCCCTTTCTTCCCCCTGGCATATAGTGTTGTATAATGTAAATTTATTTCAGCAAATCAAGAGTGATTTTTTTAAATTCTATCTTTATATGGTTTCAGAAATATGAACCGGCTTTCTTTTTATCTATTGTGAGGAACATTATGTTTTGTTTATAACATAGCTGTCGATTCTGTTAATATGGACACTTTGGGAAATCAGTCTGTTCAAATCAGAAGTCGGGATGATGAGCATAGTGAGAAATGGACTGAAATATTTGGTTATCGCAGAAACCAATGCTTCTTCCATCTTAATAAATGTGGCATGATTTTTTTGTACAGAAGAGTACTGTATTTTTGAATAGCCTTCTCCCAGCGTAAAGCAAATATGTATGATACTGTCAATTTTTTTCTCTGGACATATGACATTGTAACAGTAACATAAAGATGATGTACATTTACAAGCGGCCTTATGTACATTTCCCAATGATCTTTTTAAGGCAGAATTGTGACCATATGTGTATAATTAAAATCCTTTTTAATCCTTTGCCTATGGAAATATTTTGGAAAAAAAGCTTACTTTGTATATTCAGTTTCTGAAAGATAAAGAAAGTGCTTTGTATGTTGTCGAAGTAAGTATTTTGTGTAAAGCATTCCTTTGGATGGCTTAACCCGAGGTTTTGATCAACAGGATAGTTTGAAAACAATGTCTTGAGCATGGATCAAAGGCTGTCAGGGTAGGGTCTGATCACAAGGAAGGAAAATAGCAGCGGTGTAAAGTGTAAGGAATTTGGTCATATTACTGTTTATATCAGGTTTACATAAATGTTATTAAAGCATACATCTGAGGCGCTACTTGTTTTCGTGGTAGCGTTAACTCATTAATAGGCAAACGGGAATGTTTCTCCTGGCCTACTTCCAGTTTGAGTCTGTCCCTCGGTGCCTGCAGTCAGAGAAGGAGGAGGCCTCAGTATTTTCAGTAAGCACAAATTGCCAAGTAGTTTTTGCACGGCAGCTCACAAAATTGCAAGCCCTGTTCCTGGAGCCAGAGCTTTCCTGTAGCCACACAAAGGATGACTTTCCAGCCCCACTTCCTTGGATGTGTTAATTCTGCTCAGTGACTGTTGTCACCCTGTGCAGAGATGCTGTGTTGTAGCCCACAGAGCCCGTGTTCTCAGCACGTCGGACAGTAAGTGAGGCTTTCAGGGATGTCCAGGCAGAAGCCAATCATGTCCCAGTACTTTGTCCCTGTAGCGCTCATGCTTTCAGGATCTTGAACATAATCTTCCACTTGCTCTCCTAAAACCATTTTGCACAAATTCTATCCAGGAACATGAAAATCACTGGTTTTCCTTTCAACTCTTCTAGGCTTTGGGTAGAACCATTAGACTTTTTGCTCAAGTATTGCTTTTTGATATAGATTGTTTATGGACCAGTCTGATTAGCTTTGACTCCAGGTGGCTCATATTGAATAATGTATGTTCACATGTATATACTGTAAAAATCAAAATGAAAATGTGTGAATAATACTGTGTGAAATACATCTGGTCTTGCGTTTTTCCTGTAGGAAACCAGCCATGTTTTACGTTCTCAGTTCCATGACTTGTCTGCTCTCTGTGAAGCTCAGCTTGGAAAAGGTAGCTCATTTCTAGAGATCTGGTGGGAGTCAGTCAAGTGTTGGAGAACCCTGTGTTAAATCATTCCATTTCCATAGACCAGTTCTGGGCACCTAAACCTTCATGTCTTACAAAAAAATCCTCACGGATGTATAGTTAAGGCTGCAGCCTGATGTCAGTTTCTTTTTACACCACTGGATCCAGGTTGAGTTCTTGAGCGTTTGAGGGCAAGGAGTGTCAGCTGTCTGTTCATCCTTGGATTCACACTCTCTTCCATTACTGTCCGGGAACTTTTTTAACATAAGATATGAAGGGACCTGTCTATATGCAGGGAAAGTGAGTCTGTGGCCTTCCAGTATCTGAAGGGGGCCTACAAGAAAGCTGGAGAGGGACTTTTTACAAGGGTTTGTAGTGATAGGATGAGGGGTAATAGCTTTAAACTGGAGGAGGGGAAATTTAGATTAGATGGATGGAAGAAGTTCTTCACTCTGAGGGTGGTGAGACACTGGAACAGGTTGTCCAGCGAGGTTGTGGATGCTCCAACACTGGATGTGCTCAAGATCAGGCTGGATGGGGCTTTGAGCCACCTGAACTTAGTGGGAGGTGTCCCTGCCATGGCAGAGGGGTTGGAACCAGGTCGTCTTTAAGGTCCCTTCCAACCCAAACCTTCCTATGACTCTATGCTTTTTGAGGTAAAATAACAGAACAGCTGTAACACTGTTACCTCCATCGCTGACTGCTAGAACCACTGATGCATCTTTATCAAAGCACCATGGAGAAGGCTGAGGTTTCTGGGGCCATAATGTCTAGATGCTTTAGAGTGCTGATAGATGGAGATCCAGAAATCAATTTAGTCACTCTTCCCTCTGCTTTAAGGAAGAGGCATTTGAAGAGATGCTTGTGACTTGCATGGTAATTACCTTGATCCATCAATCAGTTTTGTTCCGTGAGAATGTTTGATGTTCAGTATAATAGTAACTGGGAAAATGGGTAAACAGTGAGGTGACAACACTTCCCACTGTGTCATTCAGGGAAGTAAAGCTGAGAGAGCAATTGCAAAACCATTTTAAGATCTAGTGACTGGTTGTTAAAATTGCAGGTTGCATGGAAGTTGAGCGCCTGGGGAGGAGGTGCTGGCTGTGGGAAAGCCGTGTGCTGCTGACTGGTGAGTCGGGTCAGCCACGGTGCTCTGCTGCCAAATTTTATACAGAGAGGGGTGTGAGAGTGGCAGATCATCCTCTAGCTTTTCCTCATAGTTCTGTGTTCCTGCCTGGGGAAGGAGAGGGAAGAACCACATGCTGGACCTGATCTTAGCTGTCCCAGCCCTGGTCCCCAGCCCACAACAGGGTGGTAGGAGCTTCTATCACTTTAATGCCATGGTTCACATCGTACCATGCTACTGGTAGTGCCTGAAGTGATCCCCAGGTCTCATTAGTCTATGGACACCGCTGATGTTTTGATGAGCGTGTGCTACAGGCAATGCTTGACTCTGCCTGAAGAGGCTCAATCTGAAGTGTTTCCTGTGGTTACGAACGTCAGAAACACAAGCACTGTCTGTGCCCTAGATTGCCAATCCAACCACCTCTTGGCTTGGGGATGAGGAAACTTGGTTCTTGTCATGAATAGCATGGCCCTCTCAGGGCTCTGCTTGGTTCCTCGAGGGCTAGTGTGCAGAACTGGGCTAGAGAGGTTTGGGATAACTTAGCAAATATAGATCCTGCCACCCAGGAAGAGACAATTTGAGTGATGCTGCAGGATGAGCCTGGGGTGTTGGCACTCCTGTGTGGCAGAGCAGCCCAGTCCTCCATCACTGCATCGTCAGAAGGGGTTAGAAACCAGCACCATTATCATGGAAAGACCAGATGTAGGTCACCTCCTCCCATGTTGAATGGAGGGAAGGATCACAGAATGGTAGAGGCTGGAAGGGACCCCTGGAGATTATCTAGTCCAACCCCCCTGTCAGAGCAGGTTCACCTAAGAGCAGGTTGCACAGGAATGCATCCAGGTGGGTTTGAGTATCTCCAGAGAAGGAGACTCCATAGCCTCTCTGTGCAGCACAGATGTCCATCAAGTGTTAGTAGCACTGCAGAGCCAATACAGGACATGGGCTTTCCCCTGCTAGTGCAGTGTCCATGTTAAGGAAAGGAGGCAACTGAACCAAAACCCAGCATTCTGTATTAAGTTTCAGAACATGGAGACTGCCACCTTGCAGCAGAGGCAGAGAGCCAGTAGGGAAGACCAAGCTTATCCAAACTGATGGTGTTCCTCGGTGAGGTGGTGCAGGAGCGTTTCCTCCATCAGCCCTTTGGACGGAGCCAGCTCCTTTTGAATGCTCTCTCTGTGGTTGGGGAGCTCACCCAGCAAATGAGATGCTTGGTTTCTTTTATCAGCCTCAGGGTTTCAAGCCCCCCTCCCTCACTTCACAGGAGCATGTCTTAACCACAAGGAGATGGGCAGGTTCACTTTCTACTTCTGAATTTGGGCTGAGCTTTTAGCCCAGCTTGAACAATTCGTTGCATCACGAAGAGCACAAGATGGAGCATGACTCCTCAAGCACGCAGGTGGGAGTGGGTAGGTTCTGCTCCTGAGATCCTTGTCTCCACCTTCATTCTCCCAGACTCACTTAATGCAAAATATATCTTGGGAGCAGCATTCCCCCATCATTAACAAATTGGAAATGCTCCAGAGGCTTTTTAT
Organism: Brachypteracias leptosomus; assembly: GCA_013401335.1. Classification (NCBI taxonomy): domain Eukaryota; kingdom Metazoa; phylum Chordata; class Aves; order Coraciiformes; family Brachypteraciidae; genus Brachypteracias; species Brachypteracias leptosomus. The sequence continues at coordinate 47,712 of VYZX01023577.1, forward strand.
AGAGCAGCTGAAATGTAGGAAGTCCTGGTACGAAGACTGTCTTTGTTTCATCAGTCAGAACGAACATCGGAATGAAATGTTCACCCTCTCACCAGCATTAGTACTCTGGGCACAAGAGGCTTTCTCCTCTGCTTGCACAGTACCTGACCTGGCCCTGAAGCATCTACATCTGCAAACAAGAGTCAGGAGTGAGCTGCAGGTGACACCTCTGATGTGCTAGACCCTCAGACAGGGAGAAACCCCTTACCCAGCTGATCCAAGCAGCACCAACGAGCTTCATTTGAGCTTAAGACCTGCCTGGAGGGTTCAGATTTCCTGGCGGCTGCACAGGCAGCACCACAGCCCTTCCCCAGCTCGGCTGTGGATCTTTTCCCAAGGGGTGGCAGGGATGGAGACACCCCTTCCCCAGCACAACAGTGCTGGGGTGGTGGGGGTTGTCCAGGGAACCCATCCTGCTTGTCTGCTGATCACAAGGCACGTTCACACATCACGGTTTCACAAACACTCACTTTGGTTTCTGGCTACAGATCGTATCCACAGCAGCATGGAGCTGCTGTGGTACTCAACCACCACAGAGGAATGTCAGTGGTGGGGACTGGTGAGGAGCTGGCCAAGCCTGCTGAGGTGTCTCTCCTTATAGGTCAAGTTTGCTGTGCCCTCTCAGACTGCAAGACCACAGCCTGCTTCTGTCAAAGGGCTTTCACAGCATTATGGAAGCAGAGCCATTTCAGCCATCACTTAAAGTAGGTCCCAAAATAAAGTAAGGTCCCCAAAGATAAACAGCTGCTCGCTGAGGACTAATGGAAGCTCCAAGAAGGGGGAGTGTTATGGCAAGGGCAACATACAGGAAGGTGGTGGCAGAAAGCACCAGCTGGCCTGACCCACGGGGGAGATGATGACAGAAACCACATTCACAGCTATACTCTTTTCTCATGAGTACAAGTACAGGCACTCTGTTCCTTGTCTGCCTCAGGAGGAGTAGAAGTTAGAGTTTCCTTGGTGGGAATGAAGACCTCTCCTTCCTCCCCTATATAATCCTTATCTCCTTTTCTCTAAGACAGCTGAAATACAGCATCAGAAAATATTTGCAATTCTCCAGAATCAGTCCAGGAGGAGAGATTTCAGGAGTCCATCTGCTTGTACAAGCTAGGATACTGGGAAAGGATTCAGCCCATTTGCATCTCCATTGGGCTCAGGTCTGGTGGGTCTGCCTCAGTGCTCCTCTTCACTCCACACCTTTGTACCTAAAGTGGCTTCCCGTGGCTGGTACAACGCTCAGAGCAATCACTCGCTAAGCAAGAATTACAGAGAGCTGAAGAGCTGAGGATGGACAAACTCAGTGCAATCCACAGAGGCAACTCCAACCCCCTGAATGAAAGGATGAGACGAATGGAACAGAGTTCATCCCTGTCAGAGCTCCAGGCCATACACTAATCTCATTCAACTGGACCATTAGGTTCCTAAAAAGCCTTTTTGTTTCAAAACTGGCTATCTTAAGTACTCCAAAATTCACATGATGTCTCCTATTTCCTTGAAATGTCATGTGTCTCATGAGAAGCAAGGGTTTGATTATTCCTCTCAGTTTGGGAGTCATACCAGCTCACATCCTGCTGGGAAAAGGTCTCTCATCCAGCCCTACCCCGTGTGCTGTCCTCTCCACATGTGGGGAACCAAAACCCCAGAGATCTGATGAAGGCGTTAAAGGTCACTCACTCTACACTTCTGCAAAGTGCTGCACGGCTCCCACTGTCCACTTGGAGAAGCAATACTCTCACAAGGGTCACACAGCTTCAATATATCAGCGAGGCTACAGAGGAGACACCATCCCAGTTTAAAACCACTTCTGTTCAGGTGGACGCTTCCATGCAGATACATACACTGAGAACAGATCCCATTGTCTATTTAGGTGTCTGGTGCCATTTGAGAGATCCTTGAAGATCCAAGAGACCTGGACAGGACCCGTGAACATCCCTTAGGAGCTCATCTCAGCCTAGCTGCTACCTTCTACTCCAGAAGGACATCTAAGATGGCACTGGGCACCTTCATACAGACAATGGGTCTCTTCACCCAGAAGGTACCAGAAACTGACAAGCAACTTTCTATAAAACAGTGGTTAAAAGGGGGAGAGAGGGAAAAGAAGGCAGGAATAGGCTCAAAGGGTTTGTCAGAGTGGGAGTGAGAACAGTTTTGTATTGCAGAATAGGATGGGAGATGTGGGAGGATCTAGTGGGAGGTGTCCTTGCCCACGGCAGGGGTGTTGGAACTAGATGATCTTTAAGGTCCCTTCCAACCCTGACAATTCCATGATTCTATGGAGAGCATACTCATCATACACACACATGCTCAAAGCTAATGTAACCACCATGTAATAAACAACCATAATGACTCTTTGGATTATAAATACTGGCAGAAGAGGAGGGGGAAGGGAGAAGGAGCACCTCAGGAGCCCAATAGTATCTTTGAGAAAGAATAATAATAAAAAGACACCATTATGCACAACAAAACCTTCATTCCAGGCCTCTCTGTGAAGTACAGCTAACTTCACAATGGCCTGAAAAAAAATCAGACTTCAAGAAGGAGACAAAACAGCAGAAAAAATTAATCCATTCAAATGTCTGCGTTCACTGTGGCAGAGTTAGTGCTGCTCAGAGTGGGGCAGGCAACACGCACACATGCCACACAAAGCTTAAACCCAAGGTGAACCCCATCTCTCTCTCCCTCATAGACATTGAGGTCAGCACTGCAGAAACCCACCCCACAGCCCAGCAGGGTTGCAGCCCTTGGTCCCCTCCTTTCCTCCAGTTCCTCACCCATGTATCTCCATTCCTGTGATCTCTGCTCTCCTCCCTCTGGCCATGCACCCTGTCTCCCACCTGGGCAGATGTTCGCATGGTGGTGGTTAATTACCAGTAAGACATGCTGCTGGGCAGACAGCTCAAGCACAGCTTGGTCTCTGCTCCAGCCTTGAACCAGCTCCATCTCCATGGCACGGGAGCACAAACCCCACACCCAGGTGGGGCAACACCAGGAGCTGGGCAGAGGTGTTCTCCTAACGAATGTGTGAGAAAGTCCAGGATGAAGGATGAGACAGGATGGGTGGGGAATCAATGGGTGAATCAGCCCTATGACAGCAAGGGCTGAGAGACACTTGTACCGCCTGGAGGGCTGCAGCAGTGGAGTGCCTGCACACAGCCCTGACAGCCGAGGGCTGCGGAAATGGGGAAGTGGCCTCAAAATGCTAAATGAGGGATGATAATTACAGCAAGATGCATCTTTTTGGTTAATCAGGAAGAAAACCTGTATGTTACATCATAGCAAATTCACAGCCCAGTCATGATTGGTAGTGAGAGTAAACAACCCAAACCTAAAGTTAGCCCAAGAGCAGAGACCCTCAGAGACCCTCAGCACCTCCAGGGACCAGCTCACATTGGCTTGATGAACAGAAAAAAGTCCAACACTCTTTTTCATGATGTGTTCTAACCAGCAGTTACTGAAATTGAACTAAAACCTCTGGCACAGCCTAAGCCTGCTCTCATGGCTGCTCTGCTGCAGCATCTGCTTCTCCCAAGACCACAGCTTTTTTGCATGCGTAGGAGTGTTAAACCTGCTTTGGCAGAAATCCTGGAGCTAGACGTGCTTACTCAGATTCTCCGTGTAGCAGGAACACCTAAGCCAGGTCGCTTGGCTGTTCCAAAGTGACAGTGCTGAAGCATGCAGGTAACATGATTCATGTGGACTGAATGCTTCCATAGGTTAAAACTCTGTTTCTCCTTCTTTTGGAGCTTTTTAAGCAGTGGTACTACGCTGGTTTATGCAAAAACTGGTAGCTCACTTCAAGAGTACATTGTGTATTTGGTACAACCAGAGAGAAACAGGCACCACATTCCACAGGGAAAACTTTTATTAAGTTTTATGTGACGTATTCAAGCATCCAGGAGCCTCTATTACAAACCAGGAGAGTAAAGAAACACACGGAGAAAATACAGGAGTCCTTTGATAAGAGATTATACCTCATTTACCTGGAGTCCCCACCTCTCCCAGGTGAATAATGGATCTCTGTGGCACTGCCAGAGGCAGCTGTAGGATTAAAACTATACATATTTTTATCCTCATGGCAGTCATCGAGGCACAGGGGAGGCACCAAGTGTCACAGCCCCTGTTGTGCAGGATGGCAGGCAGCTATAAAGAGTCCAACTTCCCGTCCATGGTCACAGGGTTTGCAGCTCAGGCATCCAACCTGTGATTCTTGGTCTCAGCATTTCCCCAATAAACGCACTGAAGAAAGCTCCTGTCCCTCGTGGGGTCACAGGATTGATGGAAACACCCCCTGGAAGAGCCAGGATGGCTGTCAGAGAGAAAATCAGCAGGTACCAAGCCAGGGTGCCATGGAAATAGGGGGGATTTGTCCTCCCCGTGCTTTTTCCCTTTCCCCTGAAGCTCCTGGCAGCAGCAGCTGTCCCTCTATATGTTCCTGGGAATCATGTGCTCATATTCATGCCAGGGCGAACCCCATTCAGTGCTCAAATTATTTAGGGTCACAAAGGTTGAGGGATCACGCACTGCAAACCTTGTGTTAGTCACTGCAAGTGAGTTGTCCTGAGTTAACCACATGGTAAGTGAATCACAGAATGCCCGAGAGTCTCTCTCTGGGCAAGGGAAAAAATAACCTACCAAAAAAGTGGTTATTCAGGTGAGTGCTTTGAGAAATACCTGCCTAGTCCACAAACCCTGAGACTGGTGGGCCAAAATTGTTGAATGCTGGAAGCACCAGACAGTATCACAGCAAAGCCCTGATTATAACAAAACCAGTCAGCCCTTCCTTGTGGGCAACATCCATGTAACTTCAGGCAAACCCCACGGAGGCTAATGGGAAACCCTTCCATAGATTTTGATGCACCAGCCCCCAAAATCCAGTTCTGAGACTGTCTGTAATGAGTGTGGAGGATCCTGCAAGGATCACACGCAGCATCAAAGAAATGCAGCTGGTTTTATTACAGCTGTATATTAAAACTATCCCAAAAGTGGCATGCCACTGCCAGCTGGGCTGTTGCCAAAGGAAGCTCTGCTGAATTAGGTTGAGAAATACTCGGTTAGTGGCACAGACACACATAAATAGTTTTCAGTGTCCACCCAGAAGTTCTCATTATCAGGACACAGGGAAAGGGGATTGGAGGAGAAGAAAAAAAAAGCAGATTCTTGGGAGAGGCAGCCAAGTTGATTTAGTTGGTATCTATAAAGCCAACATTGCAGCTACACTGACACTTGGACCATTAAACATTGCATTGTTTAAGCTGAAAAAACCCCTCGGAGTTTTGGCAAGAAGGCTTATTCTTGTCCAAATAAGCAAGGTCATCCCTTCAATGGAAGCGCTTTACATGGGGGAGAAGAAAGGAGACCAGAGCAGACATCCCCTCAGGCTAACTTCACACTCCACCCTTGGCGTGGGCCAGGGGGGAGCCTCCTTCGTCTCTCACTTCCTGGGAGTGAAAGCCAGGAGGCAGATGGAGTTGCTCAGAGATGTCTGACTCACCATAAAGGCGGCCGGACAGAACAAGCAAAATCAGATATCACTGTGCAAGCGGACTGGGTGGGTTCAGGTGATCCTGCTGTAAATCACAGTCGGCATCTGAAAGGGTCAGAATCAATTATTTCTACATCGGTGCAAAAGGACATCCAAAGCCAACTGCACAGGATCCTCCAAGATATGGGAAGAGGTGGGAAGAGAGTTACGTGTATTCAGTGCAACCACCCTGAACAAAGAGTGACGGTCTTGGGAATCAGGGACCACGGTGTCTGGGCTCCCAGAAGATAAGTCAGCACAACAACTCGATGTCAAACATTGCACACTGGCAGACAAGCTTTGGTAACACAAGGTTGAAGGGCCAGGCTGCTTCCTCTGCAGACTTGTTCTTACACTCGGTATTGACTTAAGAGATGGGAGGATTGCTCTTTTGTTACTGTATAGAGTTAGAAAGAGGAGGATGTGGTGTGAGCCATGAGTAAGAGGCATTGGCCACAGGGACTTTAAAGGGGAAGGAGCAGAGAAGCCTCAGGCTAGCAAGGAATGAAATTTTGCAAACTTTCCTGGTCTCTACAGTCTCCAAATAGACCACTAGCTACGTTGTCCTAACTTCCTCCTGGCCTTCTCAGGAGAAATAATCCTTCCTCTTACATCCCCAGGTCACTGATCAAGACCTCTCATTGCCAGCTCACCATTCTGAGGAAAAACCCAGACACTGAAGGGTATGTCAGTGACAGCACTTTAAACCCTTACCAGACACCATCACTTCTTTCAGGTGCATCTCCCACCTCACTCCAACCAGTGTACCCTCCTTCCTCTCTGTCCTGCTCAGCAATCACCATGGGGCTTTCACTCAAAGCCTCCTCTACACATTATGGCTGAGAAGTGAAACACACCTGGAACTGTGGGGTTCCCTTCTAATAAGCTCCCTTTAATTAACTGACCTGCCAAATAGTGGAAAAAAGTCTCTGGCACAAAAGCAACTGAGAAAATGGCAGTCACCAGCAGGGAAGCCAACTACCCAAAGCCAACCAGAGAAGCACCCATCATCAGTGAGCTGTCAGCTCCATGACCCCAGCAGGCAGGCAACCACCTGTACGGTTAAAGCAATCTCAGTATTTGCATATAGTCTATCCTCCCACTGGGTATTAGGGAACATATCCCCCTTCTCCATCTCCTGAGGTGTCAGGCTGCAACATCCTCAAACAAGTCTGCCAACAGGTGAAGTCACTGAGATATGATGTGTGAACCTATCCAGCTTGGTGCCACAGGTACGATCCAGCCCTTGTCAAGGAACGCAGAGCAGAATCAGCTATTTCTAACTCCACCCTATCTGGTCACAGTCCATCAATAAACCATCTAAGGACACATGGCACCAGACTTCAGGAGGAGAAACAGTCGTCTGCTCTGCAGGCTCCACCGTGACTGGTGAGCAAATACAAGGTGAGGATACATGGTGATGGTGGCCACATTGCTGTGGTTAGGTCCAGCACCTAGAAAGCCAGGCAGGCAGCTCCTGCTGCTTTGTGATGCTCACATTCATTAGGGGATAAAGAACGATGGCTTCTGCTGCAAGACGCAGCAAAGAATGGTGGCAGTTGCCCAAAAGCAACAGTTGCCATCCCTGGTCCCTCCTTTCCTCTGGTGGTGGTGGAAGCAATGAGCTGGATTCCTCCCCTTGGCTGTGTTTCCCCTCTTCCCATGGCCGGACACAGTTCAAACCAACCCCTTACCCCTGGGGAGGCTCAGTTCAATTGGGCTACACTGCTGGAAGCCCTTGATCCAGTTCTGGGAAATCCCCACAGCTCCACTGCACTGGGCAGAAGCAACCAACTCCTATCATCCTCTGAGCTCATGGCTGCCAAGAAACTCCTTTCCATACAAGTCTCATCTGGCTTTTCAGCATGGAGCTCTTTTGACTGAAACCACAATTCTTAGCATGCTTCAGTGATCAAGCTGAGGGCACGGGAATGTCACTGGAAACACTTGGCTTCCAAACGCAGCATTGTTCTTCCCTTACCCCATTCACAGATCCCAACCAGAACAGCCCGATCAAGCTCTAAATGTTTTCTAGCCAATCCAATGAGAAGTAATCACAGCACTATTTGATCTACCATCTCCCTGGACACACATACGCCCACGCTTGCATGAAACCCGTAGATCGCTCAACCCCACCAGTGCCTCCCACTGCTCCCAGGAGCAGCCCTTGTGGAAGTGTTTCCTCCCTCCTCTGTGGCTGCAAGAGTCCATCAGATACAACCTTGGCCAAATTGGCCTCCTCTGCATCAAAACCAGCTGAGAAGGCTGACCATGCCCCATGTACGTGTCCTGATTCCCAGTGACACAATCTCAGCTGGATGTCACAATGTGCCCACCAAGCCTGGGCAACATTTTCAGTCTCACGCTCTGCAGGCCCCAGCACCAAGCATCTCCATCTCAAAAGTCTCATCTCCAATGTTCTGGTTGCATCAGGTTCAAGGCGTGGCTCAGAAATGCTGCCCTCCCCGCATCCCTCAGTGGCAGCCTACTCTCCCACTGGGAGCTGCTGCTCTGGCACAGCCACCCACCAGGCACCAGCATGACCCCATGACTTTTATTTTGTAACCTCTCCCCAGCCTCCCTCACCACCTCACATGTCAGTGGCCATCTTGGCTGTGTGGCCCCAGGGCTGCCATCTTCTCATCAGCCCCACCACAGGGAGAAGAACTTGGTGGCCATGGCTCATCTGGGGGAAAGTCATTCCTAGGAAGTCTGTATGAGTAATTTAAGAGAGAGGGGAAGAAAGCTAGCTAATTAAGACGTGATAAAATCACAACAATTTTAGCCACATTGAATATCCAATTAGGTCTATTAAGCCTTTAGGCCACAGCTGTGGGAAGGGATCCTGGGTCAGGCACAGATGGGCCAACACCCACTGAGAGCCTCCTGACCCACCAGGAAGCACCAGTTATGACTGTTTTTTGGGTACCCCCCTCCATGAGCAGTGCCGGGGCAGCAGCATGGCCCCATGCCTGCAGGCTTGGCCACATCCCTTCTGCACCCAGCTGCTCCATGGGCATGTGGTGCCCATCATCATGGGCCATGCAGCCAGCGGTGCCCATGGGCCATGAAGCAGCATGTGCTCCCGCAGCTCCCTGCAGCAGCATTCATTCTTCAAAACTGCCTTTTTTTTGTTTAAATAATGTTTGTGCACACATTCGGTTGCATTGTTTATAGCAAACACTTCAACATGCGCTGGCATGCACACACGAGGAAAAAAAACAACAAAAACAGACACTGAATGGACTGGAAGCAAACAGGAACTCCAGCCCCGGCCCTGTGAGCAGGGCAAGAACATCCAGCTCACGGTGCTTTTTTTGCAGGACTTTTTGCCTGCTTTCAATGTTGCTGTCACCGGTGAGACGTGCAAAGCCCAGCCCGCAGCCAGCACCCAGGGGCTCCGGAGCTGGTTCTGCCCCAGGAGAAGGGGTCATTTGCGGGAGGGTCCATCTTTCCAAGCAGCTCTTTCTGCCGCCAGCCTCGCCAGCTGCTCCCGCTGCCACCAAACTTGTTCCGAGCGGCAGAAAATCGGATGCAGTGCGGGCGCGGGCGGAGGGTGCGGGGCCAGCCCTGGGGGTCCGCGGGTGAGGAAGGACACCCCCACGCCCCCATATCCTTTAATTTTCGGGGAGAAACCCCCGCTGGAGGCGATGGGGACCCGCTGGAGCAGACAGTCTGTCCCGGGAGCGGAGCCCGGCCCGTCGGGAGCGCTCCCTCCCCGGTCCCCGGAGCGGTAGCGGGGGAAGGGGAGAAGGCGGCGCACCCCCGGGATTTTCCCACACTGGAAAGGGAAGGGAGGTCTTTCAACGTTGTTATTATTATTATTATTAATAATAATAATAATTATTATTATTTTTAGCGCGAAGGAAGGAAGCTCNGGAGGAAGCCCGCAGCTACTTAGAAGAATACTAAGAGGAGCGGGGCAGGAGCGGCGAAGGGACGGCGGGAGGAAGGGGCAGGCTGTGCGGTCCCGAGGCCCGGCGAGGAGGAAGGATGATGAAGGTGGTGGCCGTGTGGCTGGTGGCCCTGTGCTTCCAGGCTGCTGTCCCGGTGAGCTAGCGGCGAGCGGAGCACGTGGGGCGGCGGGGCCGGGACCCGGGGTGGAGATGGGATGGGCTGGGGGGGGCTGCCGCGCCCCGAGAGCTGCCCGGATCCCCCCTTCCGACAGGCTCCGGGAGGAGAGCGCTGCCCTGCCCTGTCAGGAGGGCTTCGGTGGCCTTTTGTGCAGTCGGCGGGCTCCAGCCCGGGCTGCCCCGGCTGCCTTAATTCAAACCAGACCCGCTGTGGCTGCTCCCGACCTGCCGGCGACTCCGCCCCGGTGCGCTGCGGGGCGGGCGGCGATGCCCTGTCTCGCCCCCCCCGGCGGGGCGCCAAGCCCCTCGGTGCGCCCGGGAGAGGGGCTGGACGGGGGGAGGGATGCTCACGTCCTCCCTCCGGCGTGGTGAGCCCCGGAGGGTGGGAGTCGAAGTTAGGGCGAGCGCTCGCGTGTGGCCCTTTGTGGTTCAGCCGTGGCCGTGCTCCGCGGTGACTTGTGGAGCGGGGGTTGCTCCTGCCGTGCCCCCGGCGCGACACGGTTCCGAGGGGAGCTCGGGGTCGGCTGCTCCCCGGCCGCCTTTGTGCCCGGAGGGCCTGGCCAGCGCAGGGACCGCCCGGATGCCTTTTATTTCTGCCCACTAAAACAAAAACCCCGGTGGTCGGCTCGGCGCGGGAAGCCTCCGGCTGCCCCGATGCCCCTGCTCGGCGGCAGCCCCGGGAAGCCAGCCCCGCTTGCCTTCCCAGGGGTCGGCCTGCGGCCATTCCGCCACTGCCTCCATCCCGCCGGAGCCGCCCGGGCCGGGCTCCATGGCCGGCCGCTTATCTCCCTCCTCACCGTCTTCTTCAGCTCCGCGCTTATCCTCCCGGGCGCGGTAACACTGCCAGAGCGAGCTCTGCACTTTTTTCCTCGCCATCCCGGTGTTTCGGGAGGAGCCCTCCCAGGGGCTGGCTCTCGGACGCTGGCTCCAGGCAGCAGCAGCCGCCAGATGTCATCCGCGAACAGAGGATGCTCCCAGTGCTGCGCTGCCCGGGCAGGGAGAGCCAGCCCACAGGAATCTGGCACCGCAGCCTCCCCAAAGTGCTTGGCCTGGTGCTCCAGGTCTGTGCTGGGAGCCCGGGCTCGGCACTGTCCCCGAGTGGGGTTGGCGAGTGTGGGGTGGGAGGCCTTGTGGGCACCTCCCGAGTGGTGCAAAGCCCCAGAGCCATCCCTTTCTCCTGCGGTGAGGGACACTCGTTCCCCGCCTCTCATGTGCATGTGCCAGACCTGTGTGCACGTCGCTCCTGGAGTCCTCCTTCGGGTGAGTTATAAGGAGAAAGTGGAATGTGAGGCTTTGTGTGAGCAGGCAGGATCATCAAAGTCAGAACTGGCGTTTTTCCTTTCTGAAAGGGAATAATTGATTTGAAACTTGTCTGGAGCAGCAGTGGGATAAGGAGTGGCAGAACAAAGTACACAGTAGGATCTAAGCTGCTCGAAATTCCTCCAGGTTTCCTGCACTATTCTGTAGATCTGGACGTATACCCTTCTAGCCCACATGGTAGTGAGTAGTTATGAGTGGGCTAGAAATGGCAAGCACGTGAGTGTGATCAACCCTCCCTTTCATGGGGAGAGGTCTCTGCTCATAGCTTCTGAATAAGCTTTCCACTGAATAAAGTGGAAAAACTGCATTTAATTTGCAACCTCTGTAGTGCCTGTGGTAGATACTCTTTACTAGAAATTATAAGCACATGAAGCAAACGCTTGTCTGGAGTTTTCCTGTGTGTAAGAGACACGAAGGCCTGGATGATGCTTCAGATGGAGGGGTTTCCTGGGTGAACATGTGGAGGAGCAGAAGTCCTTGGGGCTCTCTGTGGTGACTCAGCACTGAGGCTGTTTCCCTTCTAGAGATCACGTGGCCTTTTTCTCATGTCAAAATGTCAATGACACAGACTAAGCTGCCTTTCCCATCCATCTAGAATAATTATGCCTTGGGAGCATCAAGTGGCAGCAAACCTCTTGTGTTGGGCACAGAAAGCAGAGAGACCTTACACAGTCCTTTGCAGATGCCAGATCACAGTGCTATGGACACTGGCATGGTTGTGTTGGGTTCTTGGTGGTCTGATTATTGGAAAGCTGCTGGCACATCACTTGACCCTTGAACTTGACTGGTCTCCGTGCATATTGTTGTAGAAGTAATAAGCAGGAACAAGAAGCTGTTTTCTTTCTGAGTACTCCCACCCACAGGAATGGTTGGGGAGCTTCCTATTCTTCTTCAGAAGATGACGCTTTATTGCTCAAAACACCTTGTATGAGAATAATTGCCCTCTGTTGTTGTGATGGAGGGATGGATTCCCTAGAAATAAGAAGGCTGATGCATCTTAATGGATTCACCCAGTTATTCTCTCAAATGGAAGCTTTTACATGGCATAAGCCTGCCATGAAGCCATGCATAGTCTGCTGTAGGAGGGCAGTGGACAATCCTGCCTGTGTCACGGGTGAAAACATGGTCTTGATGGTTTCATCTGGTGTAGGTGCATGCTGGTGGTTAAAAGAAGCCGAGCAGAGCAGGCAGAACCTTTTTCCAAGGGTGATGTCATTCCTATCTGAATGTAAACTAATTAGAAGAAATTAGGTAGTCCATCTTGCTTATTAAATGTGCAGGCAGTGGATAAGGAGAAAACACTTTATTCTATAGTACATGCAGAGCAGCATCACATTATTTATCAAGCACTATAAAAAGTGCTTCTCCATCTGAACACTTGCTTGCAGGTGGCTACCTCCCAGTAAAATGGTGACTCTGTTGGATTTGGTCAATTCTGATAGAGCAGAGAGAAATAGACTGTGGTTTGTACCGTGTAAGGGAGCTCTGGTGCAAGTTTGTAGTCTTTTGTTCCAGGTTTCTCCTGGTTTCAGATGGCTAGAAGAGCTAATACTTTTAATGGCAGCACTCTGAAACTTCTGGAAACCAAACAATCCTCTCTAACAACCCGAGACAAGTTACAGCAAGTGCAAGAAACCTGTAAGCCTTCTAAAATTAAGCTAGTGCACTAACCTGAAATGTGGGCTGCTAGTTTAGCAGCAAAATTGGTCCATTTTAAGTATGTGTTTTGCATTGCTAGTGCTTGGTTGTCTCCAGGTGGCCTATATAGTAGCACTTCATCCTGACCTTGTTTGAAGTGGCTCTTGTGTCCAAGAAGCATACTAATGCCTCTGAGGGACATTCCCCACTTATTTGGGTCATCTGGCATCTAGAGAGCTGGGATCTTAGTATGGTCTGCTACAGGCAAGAGGGAGCTTCTTGGGAAAGAGAAGACCCCTTTCCTGAGGAGGCATTGTCAATGATAACATTGCAGTGCTTCAGCGTTGCAGCATTAGTATTTTCATCTTAGATGTCTTCTACTCTTTATTAACTCAGAACTATTAATACAGCACTGCAGGATAACTGGAGATTGATGAGACATAGGGTACTTCAAATGGCACTAGTCCCTCAGGACAATGTTCAGTTGAAGTTAAGGCACCTAAATGTAGGTGTCTGTGTGCGTGCTGGATGCTGAAGCTCTCATTATAGTCATGGCGTTGTAATCAGTGGAGCCAAAGAGAGCGATTATCTGACCAGCCCCTGCACGTCTGCTTCAAGGTGAGTTGCTTTGTTGGGGCATTGTTGACTAGATCTCAATTTGCCTATAAGGGAAGCATAGACTCCTTCACTTCAGTGTCTTTCTCTGAGAGCTATTTAGCTCAAAGTGATAGTCTTTATTTGTGAAACTTTTATGGTGATTCTCCATAAACAAACAGACTGGACAGGTGCTGTTTCTGTGCCAAGAGAGGTAGCAAAGCAGTGAGAAACATCAGCTTTCAGCTAGAACAACAGCTCTTTCCTGTTCTAGTGCAACTGGATCAGTGTCTCCAAACAATACCCTAGCCTTGCTCTGCTAAAGGCTGTGGAAGAAACTAGGGCATATAGTTGGGCCCTGCATCACCATTCCGAAGTGAGGTATATGAGCAGGAACATAAGTGGATGTATTGGGGAGGGCAGGGATTTTGAGCTCTTGACGAGGCATCAGAGCATTTTAGTATTTAAAGGCACTGTTTATTTGTGGATTCAAAGTGAGGGAGCTTTGTTAGTCCCTAGACTTTGGTACAGGCAGTGAACTTGCAAAGTGGAAGTTGTTTTGACCAAAAGTGCGAGGACTTCTGGTGTTTCTTACAGGTTCACTTCTGAGCTGAGAAGATGCTCTAAAACACAGAGAGTGTGTGTTGTCTCCTTAAGGAGCACTGTGTGTCAATTTTGTTAACAGATCTCTAAGTTGACTGGCATGCTTCATTTGAACTACTGCTCTGCTGGGCTACTGGTGTACCGCAAAAATGAGCTTTATCTGGCCTGGCTAGAAACCTGGGACAGTACACTTTCTACTGTGGAGATGCTAGTGGAAAAGTTACTGCACTGGGAAGCCTTACCTCAAGGTGAGATAACATTTGGACCTCCTACAAGCAGCTCTTGTGGAGCAACATCTGCTAATGTGGTGGTTTCCCAACCTCTCAGTTTCTCAAGCAGTGCTTGGCTGCAGTTGACATTCTGGGTCTTGTGGAACCGGCATGGGTCCAACGGAGTCTGTTAGCTTGGGCTCCTTGCCATGCTTGACTGTAATGTTTCTATCTCACCACTGAGACCAGTCTCACCAGTGAGGCTTGCTTTGCTGGATAGGAACCAGTGTGTTAGTGGGATTTGGATGCAGCTGGTAATAGAACTTCCCGTTGAGTCACTGGAGCTGAAGTTACAACTGAGTCATGGAGGTATTGGAAGTCATGGCTTTCCTTACCAGGCTTCTAGTTCGAAAATCCTTTGGGTATTGATCAGTTGAAGAGCTCTTGCTGCTTCACTGATGCATTTTGCTATTGTGCTCTCTGTCAGAACTATCTTCTCTGTAGCCCTTCTTTTTGCAATATGGTTCTCCTTAATGTCCACTCATCTTGCCTCTCAGTGTTCAGAGCTTTTCTAATGACTGAAAGGTCTTCAGATTGCTATTGCAGAATGACTCCTGACTAAATCAAAGGCACTGCCAACCAGCTTAAAATACTCATGGGTATCTTGCCTTTCATGGAGGTTCCATGTTCTTGCTGTGCTTCACCCTGTAACTTGTCACTACTGCACAGGTAGTACAGGAAATGTCTTGTACGCCAGTCATGGAGACAGTCTTGATTTTGGCTGTGGGCAGTCCCAGGCACATGCTTCTACCATTTGGCCTTCTACAAAGTACAGCCAGTTCATCCAACAACTTCTCTGAGTGCCCTGGCTCCATCACCTGAGCGTACGCAAGCCACAGCTAGAGAACGGGGGTTGCTCTTTGTCTTCTTGTGCCACGTGAGGAGATTATTGCCCCTTAAATGGAAGGAAACTTGAACTCTGTTCCAGTTGTAAGGGGAGCGTGCTGGCAGAACACTTTCTGTGCTGCACTGCAGACCATGACTGTCCTGTGCTGGACTCAGGAAAGCTCTTCTGATTCGTTTCCAATGCTGGTGGCAGTACACATCCTGGTCAGAGCCAGTCAGCAGCCCCAATCCAGCCCCTTCCATCTAGGGGTTACTAGACAAGCAGACTGGATATTGAAGCCAGAGGTGGGCAGGGGAGAGTGGAGCTAGTCTCCCATCTGGAGAGCAAGCAGTGATTAACGTAACGATTTCCAGATGAGAGCTCTTGTGAAGCTCCATGTCGTAGCAGCGGTACTGCTGTGGCTGTGTTGGTGGGAGCCGTTGTATGTTCCCTGGGGATCAGAGCTGGCAGCTGCAGTGCTGTAGGGAGAGACTACCTGGCTCTTTTCTGTCCCAGAACAGGACCCTACTGCTGCCTTATTGTATGCTCTGAGGCCAGCAGAGTGGAGAAATATAGGTATGTATTTATTTGGATAGAGAGATACCTCTCCCTGTCACGTGCTAGTTGTTGGCCAGCTCACAGCATGATTTGGAGGCTGTATGCCCTGACCCCGGGGTGGTGATCTGGGAGATTTGAGCTCAGAGCAGCCTGTCTATCTACCAAAACACCAATCTCAGCTAAGAGCATCTCTGCAGAAGAGAGAACCTGTTATTCCATGGACCAGTTAATATGATCTTTTTTAGGGGCAGAGCTTAGGCTTTCCTTGGTCAAGAAAGGGCTAAGAGGAGTGAAAGCCCAAAGTAGAGGAACCACAAAGCTTCCTTGAATTCATGTCTAACAAAAACACTAATACATGTGGTATTTTTTTGCTCCCCTGCTGTACTCTGTGCTTATGAAACTGTAAGAGAGACACTCACACTGGCAGATTTGATGGCCAAATGAGACTTGTCCACCTCACTGGCTCTAACAAGGGTGTAAGTGGCACCTACGTGCAGTGGAGAAGTGGTAGTGAGGCTTGCATCAAAACTTGCCTAACAGCCTGCAGCTAGACAGCTTTGACTTCTAAATATCTTTCTGTCCTAACGGAGGGAGGAATCATCTAGATCGTGACTACTTTCCCATCAGTGAACAAAGCGCCTAACAAAAGAGGCTGGCTCTGGCATGTCTGGGCAGTGGCAAAGGAGTGCTCTGCTATCGTGTGCTCACATCAACTGACTCATGGTCTTGAAGAGGGAAGCTGCTCGCTTAATCCTCCAGCAGCTTCAGCCCTGTTCTGAAGCCTGTTGAATTTGCAAAAAGTTCCTCAGCCTGCATCTGCAGTCACACTGAGCTGTGAAATGGCAGTGAGCTTCTTGCTTACAGAAGCTGGAAGATATGATTAAGAATAATTAGGAGTTATTACTGTAGTGACTGAAAAGTGCTAAATGCTCAGTATGCCCCCATCTCCCCAACATGCAGCCACAAGGGGTTAAAAAGACCCACCAAGCCTCCTTACACCGATTTGAGTAAGTAAAACAGGCTGCACACCAGTTGTCCTGTTGGCCACCTTAAATGCTACAGTCCCAATGGTATAGTAAATCTTATTTTCTGATCTACCTTTTAACACTCCCCCTACCAGATTGCCTGCGGGGAACCTTCCCATGCATTATTTGGGGGCATACCAGTTGGCAAGGCTCAGAACTGTGCCAAAGATCATTCTAATAACTTGATGGTGTAGGTTGTGTTCCAGTGCCCGGGGACATTCCCTGATGTTGTTTAATTTACTAGTATGGATGTAGCCAGTGGGTCCCTGGCAGCAGGCCCAGAATGTTATGAAATTGAGAAAACTGCAGTATTCAGTAAAAGAAGTGAAAGTTCATAATAGGAAATCACGACTCTCTCATCGAAAACTGAACCTTTTCAGGTGCTTCAGAAGGATAAGCAGCTGCAGTTGCCAGAGAAATCCTTTGTAATCAGTGAGCTGAGGTTGGTGTAGTGATGGTGCTGGCATGTGCCAGTGGTTCAGCCTGTGCTTTTAGAATTGGTCCATAAGGTGGTCCTTCAGCATTTTATGCTCTACTTTCTCTAGGCATATATTGTGCTGACTAGAGCTGGTAGTGAGTAGATCTAGAAGTTTGCATGTGAAATGTCGTTTAACTTAGTGATGTCTGAACAGTGCCTTACAAGCTTGATCTGTTGTGATGTAGTATCTAGCTATCCTGATGACCTTCCTTGTCTGAACTAAGGGACATGTTGTGCTATGAGTAAATTGGTATTAGAGCACTTCACCTGGCTTTGCAACTTTTAGTACTGTTTTATTGACTTATCTTAATACCTGTCAGTCTATCAGAGGTGGCATTAGTGATGTCTCTTCACAGTATAGATGTGTAAAACTCAGAGATGTTCAAATCACAAGTCTTACAGTTGCCCTTATGAGGCAGGAGAACATCTAGACTCCACAAATTGGTAGCATCTCTCCACAACTCTAACCTCCTTGGCTGATTTGGTGACTGCTCTGAAACAAGGCCATGGGGAAGACAGGTGAACAAGCTGTATACTCCAAAATGAACGCACGAGGTGGCTGGAGCTAGTACGTTACAGTGAGACTTGGATAACAGCTTGGCTCAAAGGGAAGCTCCTGCCTTTGTAATTGTCCCTTGTTCAGGGCCCTGCTGTACAGAACTGGTACTAAACAGTGCAACCAGGTGACTCTAGGTCAGAGTTGATTAGTTTAACCCACTGGCTGTTTCGTCAAGAAATGCCTGATGTTCGTCTCTCAAGTGAGTAGAACTATAGGTGACTAGGGTGCAATTGCAGCACCAGTTTCTTTGAGATTGTTTCTGATGGGAGGATTTCATTTGATGCTTCAGCCTTGAAATGATGCTTCAATACCCTCATGACTCAGCTTGGAAGCACATCAGCCAGCTTCCATAATCTCACTGAGGTCTTGCATAATTTAACTGTAAACGGGGCAGTAGTAGGCAACTGCTGTCAGAACCTTGTTTTATATGCAGAATTAACAACGCTTTTGTAAACCTGAACACAGAGACCATTAGTGTCCTAGGAAGAGGCACTGAGAGCTTCATCTCTGCACCGTTTTATATGGATAGATCACTTGCTGTACGCTCCCGTGGTTATGAGCATATTTCTCAAAGGCAGTTCATGCAGTCTGAACTGTGTTCTACGTTAGAGTAATTCAATGAAATGTGGTCCAGCCTGTGCCCAAGACCATCTGACCCATTGCTGTTTATTCCGAAGCACTCACATGCTGCTTTTCTTCACCACCTGCACTCAGGAGCTGCTAAGACTATGTGGAGGGAAGGAAGGGGCGATGCTGAAAGTGCCTCTCTGAGAAGATTGTTGGGATGGGGGAACGGTATTCCTGATCTGAGATGTCTCCTGCGTCTGGTGGAGATGTTTCAGTCCTTTCATGCATGGCTTAGTCATGCTGGTGTAACTGCATCTGTTTGGCAGGGGAGGCTTCTGCATTATAAACAGTCTAGGCTTAGTCAACACTGTAAGATCCTGTGGATAAAGCAGTACCTGATAGCATGCCTCGTAATGTAGGGAGACACTTGATTTCTTCTCGTCCATGCTGGCTTACTTGAAACTGGAAATGGTGAGGCGTAGAAACAAATGCAAAAAGTACACTGTGGGTTAGTGTAAGACCTGCCAAGGCGTGGGAACTGCCCTGCATGGGATCAAAACCAAAATTTAAAGCTGCTTGCATGGTCAGTGTGAGTCCAGCAACTGGCTGCTGATTGAGACTCAAGTTCCTTCTTAACAGACCAGCATCTGATGGGCATGAGTCCTGCTGTGCAAGAAGAGTTTCTTAGAACTGGTTAAAGCTTAGCTATAGGGAGTATGACCAAATGGGAGTTGCTGCATGCCAACTCTTGGCTCATTTTGCTGCCCAAATCTAACATGGTTCTGCAGCTTCCTTGCAAATAGTCAAGGTCTTCCAAGAAAGACTGACATATAAGCACCACGGGATCAGGTTGTGGGGTGTGACCAGTCCTGCCATCTGGTGTGCACGTGTGAGACACAGACTGGGACAGTGTCTGTTCAAGCCAGGCAGCTCTTTCTGGATGCTTCTAGTTCCCTGATCAATCAGCTCTTCAGTGGAGTGTGTGCCTGAAAAGGGTTGTTGGTGCCGTAACTAAGAAGCTGGGTATGAGATTTATAGTGAATTAGAGCATCCAAAGGTAACAGATGTCTGGGATGCATGTATGGAAACTACAGATTGTAAGAAAAAAAAAAACCAAACACCTAAACTTCTCACAAGTACTGGAGGCTCCATCATGTCTCCTCCTGGAGAAAATGTGAGGTTCACAAAAGCAGTCAAGAAGGCCTTGTCTTGGATTATCATAGAATAGAATCATTTCAAGTCCAACCTTTGTCCCAACATGTCCCTGACCACGAGACCATGTCCAGAAGCACCACATCTACTTGTTTTTTTGAACTCCTCCAGGGATGGTGATACCACCACTCCCTGGGCAGCCTCTTCCAGTGCCTGACCACTCTTTCAGTAAAGAACTTCTTCCTAATATCCAATCTAAACCTCCCCAGGTGCAACTTGAGGCTATTACCCCTTGTCCTGTTGATAGTTACTTGGGAGAAGAGATCAACACCAGCCTCACTACAACCTCCTTTTAGGTAGTTGTAGAGAGTAATGAGGTCTCCTCTTAGCCTCCTCTTCTCCAAGCTAAGCAATCCCAGCTCCCTCAGGTGCTCCTCATACAACATATTATCCAGACCTCTCACCAGCCTCATTGCCCTTCTCTGCACCCACTCCAGCACCTCAATGTCTGTCTTATCCTGTGGTGCCCAAAACTGGACACAGTGCTCAAGGTGCAGTCTCACGAGTGCCGAGTACAGGGACACAATCACCTCCCTACTCCTGCTGGTCACACCGTTTCTGATACAGGCTGAGTATCAGATTGCTGAGTCACAGGCTGGTTGTCATCATATGAAGGACTTAATGTACGTCCTGTAGGGCCAACTGTGAGCAGATCAGCTGGACAGCAGTGTTTGACAGCAGCACGCCTTGCAGCTGGAAGGTGTTTCTGCCACTGAAGTGTCCACAAATAGAAAGTAATTTTGGTTGTGTTGTGCATAGGCAGTTGCTATAGGATATATCCAGATGCTATAGGATATATCCTCCTATAAAACCTGAAGTCTGGGTGGATCCACTCTAACTTTATGTAACTAGTCAGAATGCCTGGTCAGCTTTTTTTGCTCTTGTAAGGCTATTTGTAGGTTTAAGTAGTCTCATTAAGTTTTACCAACTAACCTGCTTTAGCTGAGACCTTTAGTACTCCAGGGTTGTGAGTTTGTCTTTCTGCCAAGGTTTAAATAGGTTTCTAGCTGCTAGGAACCAGAATTACTGCCACTAAACCCTTCAAACTAGGGGTTTTTTATCTGGATTTCACTGACCTAGTGTAGCACTGCGAGCAGTTTGCTCAAATTAGAAACATACATATGTATCACTAATAGAGTGAAAATGCTTCTGCGATCCTCAAAGATGTTACACCTTTGTCTCCTGGCTCCTTGGCATATCTCACACTGGGTAATTGCTAGAGTTCAAGGAGAAGGAAACTCCCAGGACCGAGATAAAAACTTAGGTCTTCTCCTAGCTGTGTGCCTAGATACCAAAGGCTGTTGCACTTACTCTTGCCTGGTAACAGTTCCTGGAGGCAGGAAGTATTCCTGGCTGCATGTTGGCTTCCCTTCCTCAGGGGAAGCAGAAAAGCTCCTCCCTCTTCCCCCCAGAATACTGTGTAGCATGATGAGGAGGTTCATTCTGACTTCTGGGAACACATCTGCTCAGGTCAGAGCACTCATGCTGCTATAGTGTTTCTTCTGGCACTTTGCTGATCACAGAAAAGCTGCCGTGGAACTCATCTGAAATGGGTAGTAGTTTTGCCAGCCGAGTTATATGGCATTTGTCTCTAGGAAGTAGGCTTCCCCAGAACATGTTTTCCTGGTGCTACTGAGAGACATCAGTGATTCACAGTGTGCCACCAGCCTGATCTGAAGACTTGAGATGCCACCAACTGTATCACCCTTTCCTATGGATATGTCTCTTGTTTCTGATCTGAGACTTCATGATCTTAATGGCTGAAGATGGAAAGAGCAAGTTGTGCTCCTGTGGGACCAAAGTCCTTGAAGTGCCTCTCTTGTGTCCTGATGTTGGTGTGCTACAGGCTTGCACTCTATTCTGCAGTAATGGCTTCAGCAGGAGGAGCGTTCAGGGTTGAGCCTCTTGGAATGCTGGCACATGGCCTACAGCTGCTCTCTGACCAGTTTGAGCTAACAGGCCTGCTGGAAGAAGATAGTCTCAAATGAGGCAAATGAAGACACTAGCTACTTTGCAGCTCTTCCATCAAACTCAATCTTGGACTACATTCATTAGTCTCAGGGCTGTAATGCTGACTGGTCTGTTTTACTGGGAGCTGAGTTGTTTCTCAGCTTTATGAGGAGAGGAGACTGACTTCTCCAACCCATGCAAGCTGTCAAGAAGCAATAAGGCAGTCTGAAGCGCACTGTTGCACTTGCCAGGAAGTCTCTGTGGTTCTGTAGCAAGTTTCGGCCCAGTGACAGTCCTCAGTGCTGGTCCTGTAAGACAGGGTGAGTGGGTGGCAGGAGATGGGGCAAAGAAAGGAATGTGCACCCAGATGCGAGCGAAGCTGTTTGTTCATGGCAATATAGGTCAACACACAGATGGGAGTAATTGGCTAAGGATAGGGACTGGTTTTGCTGGAACTGCTGTTGAAGTCATAAGGTCACTGTGTTGATATGTGTTGGAGACAACTACATATCATGTGTGTTGGCAACACTACAAAGTCCAGTCTCCATTTAAGTGGCTATAACTGCTGGTGACTTGTCTGAGGTGTGTTGCTCAAACTCACCTGCTTGAACTCCACAGCAGGGGCTGCTGTCTGCTGCGGTCATCCTACACGTTGTGAAACAGCCACGTCCACAAGGAGCTGTATTGGAATACGTGGGTAGCCAGGGGAGGAAGAGACAGCAAGGGCCTTAGATCCTGTCATTTCTAATTTCTTCTTCCATTAGAAGAGTCGTGTTTATCTGTGTTGCAGTTACTAGTATGTGTGGATAGTGGGTTTTGGGCTACTAGAGTCCTTTGCTGGATGGGTTTCCATTTCATAAATACTTCCTGACCTGCAGCATACTTGCCTCTTAACCGTCCTTTCTCAGGGTTCCTGGGACAGGCAGCCCAGTCCACTGCTGGCTTTGACTGAAACAAAGCAGTTCCCTGTCTGTAGTTTCCTAAACAAGCAGATGAACTGGCTGTTGCTGTAAGGCTGAATCTTCTCTGCTGGTTTTGCTGGACTAGAAAGTAAAAAGCACTGGGGACTTCTCAGTCAGAGGGTTTTAAGACAAGTTAGGTTTGCCTGGTCTCAGCTAACACAGCTCACTGCTCATCTCTCAAGCCTGCTGGAAAGAGCTTGAAATTAATTCCCCGGGATGAAGTGGAGCTGTTGGCTGTATGGCCTCGCTGAGCTGCCCCTAGTTCGCACAGCTCTTTGAGGTTATACATTGACTGTGGCTTTCTTGTGCTTTCTGGGGAAACAAATGCCTGCACTATCAAGTATGTTAAAGGGCTGCAGGGAAGGTTCTTTGAAGAAAATCAGTTATAGCGTAAAACTGAACTGGCTGCTTCTCATGAGATCAGCTGCAGGGAAAAGAGCTTCCTCATTAGACTGCATCTTCAAAACCCAGGCTGTCTTGAATGTGGGAGACAGAAGGTACCCCACTTTTGGCCACCTGTGACAACCCACACCTGCCACTGATACAGGTGTGTGCTTGTTGTCTGCTATGTCTGTGTTCACCTGTCAGTGAGATTCAGTCATTGGCCTGGGCTGTATTACTTGACTGGAAGGAGCAGGTTGATGTGAATGAAAGCAGTAGTAACTTGTTTATGTCCTCCGGGTGGAAAAGCAGGAGCACAGACTCTTAACCTGCTTCTCTGTGTTGTTGAAGGACTGACCAGACTTCTCGTGGAGCTGGCTGAGGGAACTAGGAGGCAGCTCAGCTCTGCTGCATCAGAACTGACGTGGTGCTCAGTACACCCCCAGCAGCACACCCAAGTGATGAGTTGTCAATCATCCTGTGTGCTGCATGGCCACAAGCTTCCCTGGCTGTGGAGTCCATAGATAGCCCTGCTGGCCTCCAGCTACCCCTGGCTTAGTTCAGCTCTCTCTAAGGACATGCAATAGACTCCTTGGCCAGTACTAAACTGCAATAGCACCTAGACTCCTGTAAAGGTCTGTTGGCCCAAGACAAAACTAAAACGACTGCTCTTCTGAATAAGACATCTATCTAGCCTTTGATACTGTGTTCAGGAGGTCAGGGAGAAATCAAAAGCACTGCTGTCAGACTTCAGAACAACCCTTATCTATTGTGAGCAAACACTGCAGAAGAGAACCCTCCCTACAACCCCTCTCCTTGCTCCTTTTTGTATAAACCTGCATGGCCCTTTGAGTCAGCTGTGGATTTGCATGTTGCCCTCAGTCTGCAGGTGGTGATGCTCATTTCCATCCCGCCCGGTGGTGGCAGGGTGTTTTACTGCCCCTCTGCTGCAGGGCAGGTGAATGTGTGTCAGCATCCCGGGAGGGCAGGCTGTGATTCTCCATGAGTTGCTCAAGCAGCCCCGGCTGCCATGCTCTGCCCTGTGCCAATACAAACACTTGTGCATTCATGCACCCAGCAGGACTGGGAAACTGGTCCTGCTAGAAAATTCTTTGCATGAAGTTTTGACTTTTTTTTTTTTTTTTNTTTTTTAACCAGACCAGTTCCCAGATCTGGTTCACCATGAGGCTGCATGAACAGCTCTGCAGGACATAGTCCAGGAAGCATGAAGTGACATGCTCTTGTGGGAGGTGGTAAAGGGCCCTGTTGCAGAGCATGAAACCAGCCTGAGGATGACAGGATGGTTCATTTTTCCTCCTGACATGTTGATTGCTGTGCTTCAGCCCTGCTTAATTAAAAAAAGTTGTCCTGTGACAGTGAGGAGAAAATGTAATGCTGGTTGGGTCATAGGGTGGTGCTTATCAGGTGAGCTTCTACAAGTACTGGGATTGTAGCTGCTGTGTGTATGGAGTAGTTGGGTGCTCTTCTTGGCCACCACATCTTGTTCAAAGGATCAGAGTATGCTCCTACAGCTGTGGCCACAAAACTTGACAGAAAAGGAGAATCAAAGCCAAGTGGACAGTGGGCAGAGTTTACAGTCTGGTCTGTTCTGCTGATAGTGGAACAGACCCTAAAAGCTCTCATCCTATTTTGAGTAGGGGTTTCACTGCCTCAAGAGCCTGAGTGCCAGGAGGTGGCTGCTGTGTGATGATCAGGTGGTTCATGCTTCAAACAAAAGGAACTGCTGTTGCAGGTAGGACCTCTCCCTCAAAGATAGTCCCCTTCTCAGATCACCAGGCAGAAATAGAAGAGGAGACCAGTAAGAACTCAATTAACCAAGATTTTCCAGATTTCTTTATACTAAAAATAATCTGATAGAGAAACATCCAGATTAACTGGCATACTTACCTCTTGCTGCTAAATGGTTCTTGCCTTGCTGAACAATGAGCATCGTTTACTTTTCACTTGAGAGCTGCCTGACCACCTCCCTTATTCCAGCCTTAGCCCCTGTTGACATAAACTGATGGATGGAAGAGTGGGGATGCTGAAGCCTGTTGGTACGCTGCAAAATCACCTTGAGGGAGGAGGGGTAACTACACCTGAAACAGGGAGGACAGATAGTTGTGTAGCTTTGAACAGTCTTGATTGGAACACTAGGCAGGGATGAAAGTGCTGCTTAAATCCAGGCCATCCAGTCCGCGGACTGTTTGTGGGAAGGTATCTTCCTGCTCTTTGGCCTGTGCTCTTAGCCTGTATCTTTGGCTGTTCTAGCAAGAGAACTACTTCATTAACCTGCAGGGTCACCAAGCACCACTGGTGCTTATCTTGAGCGGTGGAGTAACAGGAGAAACAACTGAAAGAGCCATGAGCTGCTCTGGTGCCACACTGCCACTGCCTTCTGATGGAGCAGACTTGCACACAAGCTTCACTTTGACTTGCCACATAAAAGTGTCAGTTCTATTTCAGCTACTCCAGAATTTATGGAGGACTTAAAATGGAAGGTGTGTATCATGATCAGCTTAATGCTAGCAGTCTGTATGCCCACAGAAGGAGGGAGAGAGGTGAGGGGGGGCTGGTGTTTTTCTTTTTTTTTTTTTTTTTCCCCTT
Organism: Brachypteracias leptosomus; assembly: GCA_013401335.1. Taxonomy (NCBI): domain Eukaryota; kingdom Metazoa; phylum Chordata; class Aves; order Coraciiformes; family Brachypteraciidae; genus Brachypteracias; species Brachypteracias leptosomus. Next base: position 72,894 of record VYZX01023577.1, read on the forward strand.
AACCATTTAAGCTGTCTGAAGACCATGGACATCTGGGACTGGAGTTAATCATGCGTGGGCTATTAACTGTAGAATATCAAGGTTTAACAAAGCTAAAATTTCTTTCAGTGGGTGGTTTTGTCTTCCCACACACTAATATTAATATTTTGAGGTCAGAAGCTCATCAGGCTGCCCTGGCTCAGATAGCATTTCTGTTGGAGGGACTAGCTCTGCTCTTCCATGTGCAGATAAAGGTGAAAGATAAACCTTTCTGCTTGAGTTTATTTTAGAGCTGTTCAAATCCTTGTGAAAGTCTTTTTCTGGGTGCTCCAGTGTCATATTTAGTAGGCAAACCAGAGAGCAAATGCTTGTCTTGTTCTTATATGTCTCTCTAAACAAGAGGAAACCATTGGTTTTGCTTCCCATAAAGTTGGAAGAACCTTGCAGGATTCTCAGGGAGGTGTTTGAGGTGGGAGAGCTCACTGCAGCTCATTTCTTTTCATCTGAGTAAGAGGGATTTATTAGGAGAATCAAATGTGCAAATTTAACAGCATTATTCAGATAATGGAGGATTTCAAGTGTTTTTGACACTGCTGTAACAGGCTGATCACACGCTCGGATTAAGAAGAGTGAGATACAAATAATTCTTAATCTAGTTTAGGGCTTGTGGCAAAGCCAGTGTTTTTGCTTACCTCAAAGTTACATATACCATGGCTCTAAATTAAAGAAATGTGGTTCCCAGTTTGGGTGGAGTGAGATCAACTAATAAACTACAAATCTCCCCTCTTCACAAGAGAGTACTTCGGATCTGTGCTCTGGCAGGAGGGAATTCTGTGGCAGCTGATGGGATAAGCACAGAAAGATCCATGTATTGAGACTGCAACCAGGATGAAGACTGAAGAATAGTTAGAAATTATGCTTTTAAAAAAGAAAAGTCAAGTGTGTCAGACTTCTGGAGCCAATAATATTGCTAATGAGTTGTGAAAGCCTGGCAGATTCTTGATTAAATTGAAGATGCCACTAAGAAGCTTTCTGGTTGTCCCAGCAGAACTGAATGACTATTGTTCTGCAACAATACGGTGCTCAGCAAGAGCAGGGGCTAACAGTGTCCCCAGGGCTTCCCTGAAACAGGCTGCTTTGATACTTGGGGAATGGGATCCTCCACTGGTTAATGGGAACTGGTTAATGTGTATCAAAAACACTGTTAAAAATTTTACCCCTCACACACAACTGAATTCAGTGACACCATATCAAAAGTATTTCTAATCAGTTGCCTGAGGTGCTAAAAAAATCCAACTGATCAAAAAACCAAAATCAAACCTAAAAAATATGAGCTTGTTAAATGGTAAAAAGCAACATGCATGTATACAAATTGAAAGTTTTTTGACTAGAATACTTGAGATACCATCAGAGATCCTTCAAAGGATCCACTGACTGAACTTGAATGTGCTCATCCAACCTCTCTAGCATCAATTACAATGTGAATGGTGCACAAAGTCTCAGTGGAGTGAAAAATAACATGGGTGATGGTGGAAGTAATTTCTAAAAGCATGTCCTCATTAGCTGATTATATCTAACAGTCTGATAATAAAATGTTGAGCTGAAGTAATGCAAAGGCATTGGTAGAGTAATCTTGCTTTAAGCTGGAATTTATTTTCAGCTCTTTCGTATGATAGCACAACCTGGTGATTCAATCTGTTCAGTGCCCCTAATCCTCTTGACAAATCAAAACCTTTCTCATTGGTGTAACTCGGCTGCAATAAAAGGCCATGGAAAAGCCTTGACCATGAGGTGTTTGTTATCTGAACAGCACGGTCCATCTTCCTAATGCAAACCCAAATTAGATCAATCCTTTCCGATGCGGTCCTGAGTCAGTGTTTTATGTTAACCTTGCTGTGTTGGAAATCCTTCAGCAGCAGGTTGTTATAGAAGTGTGGCCTTTCTGCAGTACTTGTGTTTTGTGGTGCCATAAGGAAGGGGTAACCTTTCAGGCCTCCTGAAGCTGTGGCCTGTGGAGCAAGACATGTAGTCTTTATATAACCATACAGTTACATACATTAGGCCAATGTTCCTTAATGCTCATATGTCATGAATTTGGACAGTGTCATGAAGTTGCATCACTTGGTGGATATTCTGACTGGTATCCACATGTGCATAATCCTATGTCATCCCTTGAATATTTGGGACAAAGAAAGCCCCTCTCAGATCCAAGACCTCAAACTAGCTGGTCAAAGGGAGGTGCTGCAGCTCCCAGAGGAGCAGCTTGAGATAAGACTCTTTGGGACAACTAAGTAGAAGGACGCATTTAGTGCATCTTCACTAAGTATACTCATATAACGCTGTGGAAAGCTGACTTTATTAATCCTGAATCATGTTTTCAATTATTTTCTTGAAGTATAGTAGACAGGCTCAGGGGACAGGAACCAGTCTGAGTCTGCCTTCCTGTTTGCAGGGTGGCTGCTGGGCAGCAAGTGGGCAACTCTACACTGGAACAGCATGGGTTTCCATTGGCTTAGACTGGGCTGCACTGGACTTTCCTCCTCTGAGGAGGACCTAGCTATCCCTGCTAAGATACAGAAGTCAAACTAGGACTCAAACAAGTATGTGACAAAGACTATAGAGAAGCAGAAGGTGCAGCAGCCTGGGAAGAGGCTAAAAGCTCAGGTGTGAGGGGAAATGTGTGGGTAGACTGGCTGAACATGCTGGTTAACAAGAAATGAAGCATGGCATGACTGAACAAGCCCCATCCATTAATGCCACAAGGGGAAGGGGTGCTGGCTCAGTAGTCAAGATCAAGAGTTGCTATTTCATTTCCTGACAGTCTGTGATCATTTCAGGAGGGTTGCTAAGGTCTGTAGACCATCACATCTGTTCAGGTGTTCTTGGAAATCCTGTATGAGCTACCCTTGAAGATTCAGATTTGGGGGGAAGTTAGTCTTGATCCTAGATAAAGTTTATGGTGATATGTCTTAAGCTGTATTGGCAGTCCCTTTCTTCAATAACAAACTGGAGAGATTGCTTTCTAACTGCTTCAAGGTAGTCTTCCCACCAGGAGGAGGATGCACCATCCCTTTTGCAGTGCAGCTCCCTTTTGCATTCAAAACCAAGCTGAGTGGGAGAACAAAGGATTGTGCTTGCCACTGCTAGTGTAAGGAAGGAGAGAAAAATGGTCCCCAACCCCCCATCAACCAAAACAGTGCAATGTCTGAAGTCTGACTTCACTTCTGAACGTGCTGGAAAGGACACTCAAGGGAGCAGAGTTTGGGAAGCCTGGCAGCTCTTTCTGTATTCTTTATGCACCAGCAGTTCGTCCTCTTTAATATTTGAAGTGTAGTGAGATCTTGTGTGAGTCACTGACCTTCGACACAAGAAGGAGAAAACACACAGGAAGTACTTACCTGACCTACTTTCCATGGGTGAGCACAAAAGCACAGTGCAAACAAGCAGGGGCAAATCTAAAAATCCAGATTACCTCATGACACAGCTAAACAAAAGTCTGAAGGGCAATTTCTTCTTAGAAATCACTATAGAAATATGCTTGCAGAAACTTGAGGAAAGGTGGTTTGCTGTTTGTGCTTTGTTTTTTTTCCAGTATGGAAGGAAAATGCTAAAATGTTTAATGTCTATATGAGGGGTTTTTTTGTTTTGTATTAAAAAAAAAAAAAATCATCTAACTGCAATGATTGCCTAGAAGGGGTAAGATCCTGGGCCTGATTAGGTTGGTGGCAGCTCGAATATTTGTCTTCAGAGAGATTGAGTGTAATGGGCTAGTTAACCACCTTGGAAACATGTTTTATGTAAATGTGGGGAACGGGTAAGGTATTAAGGATGGAAAGGAAAACTGGATAAACCTGATGTAAAGGAATGAAAAGGAGATAGAGCCAATAACTACAGCCATGTAGGTAATGAAGTGACAATGAGAGAGCTAAACTGCTATGTTTGATGGATCATTTCCATCTCCAACATGAGGAGGAAATTCTTTACTTTGAGAGTGGCAGAGCACTGGAACAGGCTGCCCAGAGAGGTGGTGCAATCTCCATCTCTGGAGACTAGAGAAATACAGTGGGTCTGGTTGCAAAGCTGGCAAGAATGTATGTTCTTTTTACATAATAAAATTGAGATTTCAGTCTCCCCATACGAACCATGACCAGCTTGGATGATGCAATGTGGTACCTCCTAAACCTGCAGATGGGGCAGAGCTGGAAAAGGATGACAAGGGCATCTTGAGGATGGGATAGAAGTCAAAATTTTGGAAAAATTAGAGGGCTTTGGTTTGAAATCCAAGAAGAATGACTGGTTAGGTAACGATAGCCCTGCAGAAATAAACCTGGGGCTAGTCATGAACTGAGTGTCAAGCATGTTGTACCAATAGGAACAGTAAGTGTTTACAACAGAGGTCAACAAGATGCATAGAGTAATCACTTTTTTTTTTTTTCCTTTGGATATCCTGAACACCGTTGATCATTGTGTGTTGTGACAAACAGGTGTAGTAGAACAAGGATTTGGCCTCTTGTTTCAGCAACTGAACTTCTGTGTTGGTTAATGTACTCCTCAAGGTGTAACTGGAGAACGCTCAGGGCTGTAGTCTCCTAAATGGAAGGCTGGCTTCTATCTCAGGACTTGGTCTGAGTGCCCACACTTATAAAAAGAGAATCTCATTCTACTTCCGGTTAGATGCTGTAGTTTCAGATATGAATGCTGCTGGAAGGGATCAGAAAGGCAGAGGATCCAAAGTACTTTGTCTCCCCTTCCTTTTTGCTCGCTAGAAGTAATGCAGTAATTCACTGATGAAGTGATTGGTAGATAGCAAAGACCTGAGCAGTCAGAACCTGAAGCAGAAAGGTTATGTTGTGTAAGGACTGAGCATCAGCTGCTGGCAGGATGCAGCTCTGAATGGATTCCTTGCTTTCTTCTTTCCCAATGCAAGAAGCAGTGCAGAGAAAGAAGACAAGACGACTGACCTTTCCAGTGCTGAATAGACTAAGCAGAACTGTTCTTTGAGGGGGGGGTGGGGGTGGAATGAAGAAAGATGAGAAAATACAATCCTAACAAAGTTTGTGTAACCTTCAGGAGCCCTTAGAGATCTCTACAAAGGCTACATGATAACTTTAAGTAATCTCATCACTAACACACCTTTTCCCCATCTCTTTAAAGCAAACTACAAATTTGAACCTTCCTCCTGAAGATCTTGATTCGTCTGGTGATGATGATGATGCGTTCTCAGGTTCAGGTGCAGGTGAGTTATTAGCACTTGTACTGTCAGTGTTTGATCCTTCCAGAATGTGGCAGTTGAGATCTTGATAAGCATCCAAGCTAAAATGAGGGGAGGGAGGAATCACACACACCCCTGCCCTGGATTATAAGAGTTTGGAACAGAGAAAGAGCCTAATCTAGTCATCTTGTATTGCTTCAGATACTCACAATTAGCAGAAAATGAGTTGTAGGAGAGTTGAAAGGGAGCAGAAGCAAGTATACTCCATGTGACTGCTAATATGAGATACTGTGTGACGAATGTTATGAAACTGAAGTCGTTCTGTCCTGGTTCAGCCAGGATAGGGTTAATTTTCACCAGGAGTTGCTATTCGATCCCATGCTGACATCATGTCCGGTACTCAAGGCGCGGGCAGGGCAGTCCCGGCTTTGTCTCACCCGGGCTGCCTCGCTCTGTGTCTGTAGCTGTATCCACGCGGTCTGTACTTTTATACCTCTTGTTTTGTACATTATTATCCCTGTTGCTGTTACTGTTGTGATTGTTGCTTTTGCATCGCTGTATTAAATTCTCCTTATCTCAACCCGCAGGGTTTGTATTTTGCTACCTCTCCCGTTTCCATCCGGGGGGTGGGGGGGCAGCGGCCACGTGGTGCCCGGTCCTGGCAGGGTTTAAACCACCACACGTTCTTTACTCATGGCGAAGAGAGACCATAGAAGGGTCTTTGTCCTCTCTTGCAAGCTGGTAGGAGATACCATCTGAATATTTGTAAACCCCAATCTGCCAACATAGATCAACTGCAAATTTTATCTGTCATCAGATGTACAAGTTCCTATGGGCCATAATTTTTTAAAAAGTGAAATAAACAGGGTTTAGGGTGGGGAAAATCAGAATTATACTAAAGAGCATGAGAGAGACCTTTGATGTTTTAAGAGATGCTATTGAGGAAAGAGCAAGCTATTGAAAACTAAAGGCATAGTATCCTTCTGCATCTTTCCAGCCGTATGTTTGTACTGTAGATTAAATTCTGCAGGAATAAGACCCTGAAATCAGTGCCAAATGTACCAGTGGCCAAAGGTGTTGGGTATATGAGTGACTGCTCTGAATTATGTAAGAAATATTTATGGAAAAAGAGGCAGATAACCATCCTGAGCAGCCAGTGTACTGAAAGCAGATGTCCCCATTGTCGACCTGTCCATGAACAGACTAGCACTTGTGCCTTGGGGAGGAGCAGATGACTAACAAAGTGCTGCTGAATAGTACATTGGTCTGTCCCTTCCTTATCCTGTTGAAAAAGATATGGAATTACAAACCCAACTGCTGTTACTGCAAAAATTGGCTATGCAGGTTAGGCATCCTCCTTAGACCAGCATCCTGAAGATACTATTAATAGGTCTCTAAACTGGCCAAGGATAATACTTTTATTGTTTTGCAGGTCCCCTGACTGACCAGTCTCGCACCTGGAGTTTCCCAGGAGAACCAACTAATTCCTCATTACTGGCAACACCAGTGGATTTCAATGAACAGCCATTCCCTGGGACTGAGAACCGAACTGAAAAGGAAGTGATACCTCCTTTTGCAACTAGTAGTGTAGTGACAGAGGAGCCAGTTGTAGCTGTGAAGGATGAAGTAAGCATCCTGGGCTCACCTGAGGAGAAACCAACAAACGATGCGGTTACAACAATGAGAAGCCCCACTACTCACTTTCCTTCAGTGGTTCACATAACTCCTTCAGGAGCCTCAGGCACAGTCCATGAGTTTGAACCTAAAATCCCTGGTTCTGATGTGCCAGACACTAAAGACATGCCTGAACCTCACTCTACCATCCATCATGAGGAAGACATCACTGCCACCCCCACAACAACAGCTCCAAAGGATGTTGTTCCTACACATGAGGAGATTTCTGAAGATGGCTCTGGAGACCCGGTGAGGACTAATAGCTTTGGCACCCTTTCCAGGGAGATGGCTTTAGTAGTGTGTAGTAAGTTGGTTTTGCGTTGAAAGGGTGGTAATTTGTCAAAAGCAATGATTGATTTAATAGGCTATATTTATGGATGGTTTTAGATGAGAAAAAACAAAGCTGTGTAAAATATCTAGTAACACATATGATGAGAAACATGAATAACCTGCCTGGTACGTCCAACAGGGAGACTTCATCTTGACTAAAGATGAAGATTTGGTCCCCACCCAGAACTCCGAAGTACTGGCTGACTCTGGAAGGAATGCCAAAGCAGCAGGAGCCTCGGGAATTATGGACAGAAAAGAAGTTCTTGGAGGTACCTAATATTCTGGATTTCTAGTTGGTAAAAGCAGACTCTCACAGGAGTCTTCAGGCAGCAGAAGCTGCAGTTCTGCAAGTACATTGTTGAGCGTGAAAGCCAACCTTTTACGTTAGACCTCTGAAATGAGGGTGGTGATTCATGATTCTGCATTGTCAAAACCCTAACAGTCTGCTAATAGCAAAGCAGCCACTGCTAGTTGTCTGGAATTTTATGATTGAACCTATTCCTTCACTCATCTCAAAATAAGACAGTAAAACTGCTCTAATGCTGCCTGGGTCAAATTACTGGAGTTGAACAAGGTAGCCTTGCATGTTCTGCAGTGTGGCCCAAGGGAGACATGTTTCTCTAGGCTTACCTCAGGTCGATGAGCAGTAATGTCAGGATGAGGGGCAAAAGGACAAATTAATTTCTGGAAGTCATGAAGTGAGGGACAGCACAGTAAGGAACCATCCGGAACCTGCAATCATACTAGCATTACCTGATGTGGCATCTAGAGTAATTGTGACTTTTTCCTTCCCTTTTCTAGGTGTTATTGCTGGAGGACTAGTAGGCTTGGTGTTTGCAGTGTTCCTAGTTGCATTTATGCTGTACAGAATGAAGAAAAAAGACGAAGGCAGCTATTCACTGGATGAACCAAAACAGTCTAACGGAGGATACCAAAAACCACACAAACAAGAAGAATTCTATGCATAAACACTGATCTTCAGGACATTTCTTATTTCATCTTTCTCGGACTCTTCTCTCCCTGCACGTGGACCTCCTAGTGTGCTTTGCATTAAACTTAAGCCATATGATCACTGGGTTGTTTGCCCTTAACCACTTTGCCATTGGAAATTTTATAACTACAAAGTAGATCTGGATTCATTGAACATTCCCTGCTTTCTTGCACAACTTTTTTTTTAATTTTTTTTTTTTTTTTTCAAACAGAAGTGGGACTACAAGTTCCTAAACTGACTTTGGTTTATCTAAAGACTGCTGGGGCAGGCAGTGGGGAGAAGATCAGGGAGCACTGTATGTATAAACCTCTTGGTATTTAGGGAAAGGGCTAGCAAGAATAAACAGTTACCAGTGCTCGAATTCTGTATAGCAGGGACCATTCCTATTTAACTCCTAGATGTGTTTGAAGTGTAACAAACGGCTGCGCTGAGCAGACATTTGGTACACTGCAGTCCTCTAGCTCTTTCTAACTGCCGTATTTGGAGCACTTAATGCCTAAGAAACATCAAGTTGAACACGATTTCTAGTGAAAGGAGATGTGAGGGGCAGGGTAAGCAAATGTCTGTCATGTGACTTAACATATTTTGGAAGCGTTATCCCATACTCAGAACCAGCTCCTAAGCAGTTGGTGTATACACTAATACAAAACAAACCCCAGAGACTCCAAAACTCAGCAGAGAATTCATTGTACCAGTAGCGTTGGACTGTCCCACTACCTTCTTGCTCTTTGTAGGCTTAGGTGAGAAATAGATGTTTCTAAGCAGTTTAATCTCAGACGTTCCTTCTTCTTAGGTGCCAAATCTGGGCTGGGCTGTCATGCTGCAGATACTCTTACCCCGTGTTACTGTGTGGTTGCCAGGTGACCGATGACGCGTTGTAGCACCTACCTCTCTGTGCACTGCTTACAGCGGTTGTCTCCGAACGTGGTCTGCCATCGATGCCACAGAATACCTTGGCACACGGGTGGAAGGTAGAAAGCAGCATATCATGACTTCGCAGCTAAGGAGTAGAGAAGCATAGCATCTGAAACAAGCCTGATGAAGGCTAAGTGTAGATGGCCTTAAATATATACAACAGTTGGCGTGCTTGACTCTCATGACTCTGGAATGGCTCTTTAGAAGCTGTTCCTGCACTTTGGAGAGAAGCAACTCCAGGGATGTCAGACTAGTAAGGGCTGAAAAGCACCTCCTGAGGAAGGTTGGGATGCCTGAAGCTGTTGGTGGTCAATGTGCTGTCAGGTGTGAGGCACTGAGGCCTCATTGAGGGTCTGGAGTTCTCCAGAGTACCTCAGACCAAGTGAGAAGAGTGTGGTGTTCTGCACAAGCCTTACTTCTGCTCTGCCTTTGGTTAGCTTCTTGTAAGTTCAGTTCCTCATCAATCAGTGCAGAAGGTGTGGGGTGGGTAGAGGAGTGTTTACAACTGATGTAAATATTTGTACTGTTGAGCCAGAGGGAATGATTGGAGAAATATTGGAGAATATTGCAACAGTTGGTACAAATGTTGCACACTAACAGTAAAACTTAAAAACTTGTGTAATTTAAATGAAGTATAAAACACTCCTGAGCTGCTATGCAGCTAAAATTGGTGCCTTCTCTGCAAACCCAAGAAAAAAAACAAACCACTTGTTTCTAAACTCTTCTTTATGCACAAGGAAAACTTGTGCATACATGTAGCTGGCTGCTTTTAAGTAAAGCTGCAAAGTCCATTATGTCTTGTTTTTGTTTTTTTTTTTTTTTAACTGAATGAATTTTTATAGGTTAATGCAATGACCAGATGGTGTTAATTTCAGCTGTAATTCTTTGCTTTGTATAGGAATGTAGAAATGTTGTTTGATAGGTTTTATCTATAAAAAAGGTTCTTGTAAAGCACAGGAAGATAAAGTGGTAAATTTCAGTTGTACCTCTCAACCTTGCTAGGGGGAAAGGAAAAAACCTGTATATTTTGGTAGTCTAAACTGACAGTTTGTGAAACAAACATGACATTCTGTGTTATTTAAGTGGTACAAATGAAATATGAGTTCTATCAGAAGATCCAACATTTGGTTATCTGGATGCCATGTAAAGGTATACTGCAATAAATGGCATTTTGGCAAGAATATGTCTGATCTGTGAACATTGCTCTATATAATACTTCACAAAGTAGATACAGTTTTTAAGACTGCTCAGCTCTTTAAGGAAGTTGGATTCCAAGTATGAAATGTGAATTTTGGTGCTAAACGTATCAAGGATCAGCTCAGACTTTAAAGGGTATGAGTGTGGCCTGCTTCCTTCTTACCTTGCCTTGGATGTCCAGGGTGTGCTGAGCAGCTCGATCCCAAGGCAGTGGTGTGGGATGTGAATGGGCTGTTGTGGAGAAATCTCTTTGTTGGAGCCCTGCAGCATTTCATGCTGGTTCTGATTTTGGGAGCTCTCCTTGCTTGTGCATCCCCAAAAAGGTGAAAAAAGTTGTAAATCTTTCGCAAGGCTCTGTCTTCTGCCTCCAGGAGTTTGAGAGCAGGGAGGGCTGCAGGAGGGGCAGCTCCAAGTCTTTGTATTAAAATGTGCTTCCCAAGACATGAGGAGATGGTCCCTCCAAGGAGGGAGAACAGAGCAGGCCTGTCTTCAGTACTCTGCTCTGCAGCAGCAGTCACTCTGGGGTGCTGCGGCTTGTGTGGAAGGAGGTGGAGCAAAACAGAAGTAGAGGAAAATGTCCTTCACAAAATAAGGGAGTGAAAAGCTGCTGCCTGTCTGGGTGCTTTTATTTGTACATATAGTAGGTAAAAATAGCACAATTATTTTCTTTTACAAGCTGTAAGAAAGTTACTCTTTTTTTTATACAGCAATCTAGTAGTATTTTTAGTTTATAAACTCTTCTTGCTTACACTAGAACCATGTGGGCTGTGTGTTTCCCATCAGAAAATGTTTGGAGGAATCTTGGTAATCAGAAGGTTTTGAGGTCAGGCAAAAGACTGTGTTCAGAAGACTGCTTCCATAGCTAAACAAAGCTGGAAAGTGCTTTCTAACTACGTGCCAACTTTGCCAGTTCCTTAAAGAGTAGAAGACTTGTGTAAGATGAGAGTTGACTGTTCTGCATAGCAGTGTCTTACCTGCTCTGAATTCTCTTCCTTGGGGGGGTTTGCAAAACTTTTGCTTCTGCTTTTCTAGTCAGCAATAACGTGGGAAGTTAAGGTGGCAGGGAGGGAAAAAATGAATTGCTGAGGCAATTTCTATGTGAAAACCATTACAAGTGAAACAGTGTCTGATCCTCAGTGTGCACGTGAGAAAAACTGCTGGACTAAGAGACTACCCCTTCTATAGATTATTCTGCCTCTATGTTCAGGCACAGGTTAGCCTGGGTTTTCTTAAGTCATGTTTTTGTTCACTGAAGAGACTTCCTGACTTTCTTCTTCATCCATGCTGGAGCAATTACCACATTTGCTCTTGTTCACAAGTGAGATGCAAAGAATGCGGCTGGCAGAAAGTCTGACCCCTTCTTTGTTCTGGAAAAATGAGCTGGAGGGTGTAAATGCACTGAATGTCAAGGAAGCCAAACTACCAGAGGAGGAGGACTTTTCACAATTCTCACTTTGTCAGGTTGCATTAGACCCTATAAAGGAAGCTAAAGCAAATCTAAAAGGCTGTATAATCTTCTAATTGAAATAGAGAATGGGGGGGGGGGAATGAATAAAAAGGGCCACAAGGGTACTTGAGAAGAAAAGCTATTTCTTACATTTCATAAATGCCTTATCTGAGTCTTCATCAGAACTAGTATCTATATTGAATAAAAATGAGTAGTGGAATAAAGGTGCAGGGTGAAATTTGCTCCATCTGAGGTAGCAGCGAAAGTCAAAAAATCTGTAACTATGCAGGAGATGAGATAGAGGCTCAAAAACAAATGGTTAACTTGGCATTCCCGAGTAGTGTTTAGCTCACAAAACTGGGAGCCCGATGGACAGCATTTTTAATAGGCTTGTCAAATGAGAGGACAGCAATTTTACTGCGGAAAATGAAGTGCAGTGCCTGTATTAAGGAAAGAGGGGAGAAAAGGTTCGGCCTCAGCAGTATGCAGGATCTTACAGAAGGATCTGATGGATAGAAAAATGGAAAGTTAGGATGGTGATAAGTGGGATAAAATAGATTCACCAAAAGTAGATTGTGCCAAGCAAATTAGATCTCTTGCTTTTTGGTAGCAGTTTTTTCAGTCAGAGGCAATCTATTCTAACAGTTCCAATAAAGCAATTTGTTGGTGCCACACAAAATGAATAATCAAAAGGAGGAAGCTGGGGATTAGTGGAAGACTTGTAAAGTGGTGGGGAAGGAGCTAAGGAGGAGCCAGCAGAAGGCTCTGCAAGACAGCAAGTTGAAAGAGCTCATTTTGGGGGCATCTTTCTAAATACTGTCTGAAATGGAAGGAAATACATGGAATTACATTTGCTGTTGGGAATTTGAAGTGTGAAATATTGAGAGTAGAATATTTTAATATTCTGACAAGTAACAATTGGGATCAACTTCAACAGGACAAGGTCAGGCATTGGAGGGGGTAACAACAAGAATTTCTGCTCTATCCTGGGAATAAAAGAGGAGGAGAAAGGACTAGGTGAGTAATTCTGCGTGATGCAGCTGTAAGAAGGGGGGGGGGAGGGGGCGGAAATCCAGGATGTGACGGGCAAGGCATTTCCAGCAAATAGAGGGAATATTCAGCATTGTGGGTATCATTACACAAAGAGCTAGTGAGCCCTTCACTTACCATCACCTGCATGCTCTAGTATTAATTTGTGCTCAGAGGGAACAGAGGAAAAACATTAAAATGGTGTGGAAATAGAGTCTCTTCCCACAGTAAAGTAATGGTGTTTGGTTTGTTCAGCTCAGGAAAACACAGGCTAATAGGTCCTACCTTTGCTGCCTGCATACTTGTCACGGTACAGGACAATACAAAAGACGGTGATGTGCAATTTAGGCTAAAGAATAATACAGAAGCAAGGAAAAAAAAAAAGAAGAAACTGGCAAGTATAAGCATTGAAATAATAAAAAACCTTGAGAATCCTTCCATTAATTATGGGGGTAATAAATCAAAAAGGATTGAATATGAAGTGTGTTTAGGAAAATTATTATAGCCAATTATTATGGTACCAGAGGAGGTTTAGGTTGGACATAAGGAAAAATCTTTTCACTGAAAGGGTTGTCAAGCCCTGGAACAGGCTGCCTAGGGCAGTGGTTCAATCACCATCCCTGGATGTGTTTAAAAGCTGTTTAGGTGTGGTGCTGAGGGACATGGTTTAGCAGGGGACTTAGTAGAGTCAGGTTATGGTTGGACTCAATGATCTTAAAGGTCTTTTCCAACCAAAATGATTCTTTGGTTATGGTATGACACGTTCCCAAGCCAGTAGGATGCCTTTCAGCCAACAGTCTACGCAAAGAATACAGACACCAGTTAAAAACCCTTCCTCTCTTATCTTCTTTTTCCTCCTAATCAAGATTGGAGTTTTTCAGGCTACTTCACTATGAGCTGAGAAGAAACTTCTTTGTCTAATACAGGCAAAATCAGCTTGAGGCACATTTCCAGGTGGAATTTCCTTGAAAGCCACCTCTTAAGAAACTAGACTAATTAGGCAAGTCAGTGTCCCCTCTGTTAGGAGAAAACACATCCTGGGTTCGGCTCAGATAGGCTTCATTGTCACCAGAAGCTGGAAGGGGGCACAGCCAGGATAACCCAGGGGACAGTCAATCCTATACTGATGTCAGGGTTGGGGTTGGGTGTGGTGGGGGAGAAACATCCACAGCTCCAAAAGGTGTGGGGGAGCGGCTGCTTGGATATCACTTACTTCGTATATAATTTCATTAGTATTATTGTTATTACTGGTGTTTCTTCTCTATTTGTGTTGTCCTATGAAACTGACCTTATCTCAGCCCATGAGGTTTTACCTTTTTCTTCTGATTTTCCTCCTCCAGTGGTGGGTAGGAGGGTGGCTGCAAGGTGCTCAGTTGCCCTACATTTCAAGATTTAGCCCCACTACCGTAAAAGTAGCAACTGCCAGAGGAAAATGTGGGGACAGAGATGCTGGTGCAACTTGTAGCCAGCCATCTGAAACAATGTACTTCAGGTATCAACACTGCTGGGTTTAAGAACTGCTCTTTAGTTTGTTCTTTTGTTCCACACACTGAGTCTTGTCTTACCCTAATGTCAATGGTCTGCTCTTATTTATCACATATTTTATTTACTCTAGTTTACTACTCTCCTTTCCCTAGTGTGCTTTAGCATGGGAAATGCAGGCGGGCAGCCTTCTGAACCATTCTTTGAGATGGTAATGAAACATAATTGGGACCAACATACTCTGCAAACAATCACTAAATTAAGAAAATAAATAAAGGGTAATCACTGAATTTAAAAAAGAACAAATAAAGCACTTTAACCAGTAGAAAATCCTACTTCAAAATGGCATAAAGCAAAGAATAAATAGGCAGGACTTAAAAACAGAGCTAGATTAGCATTTAGATAGATAGTGGATCTCAGACCACAACTGTTCAGTTGAACTGAAGCCACCTGACTTTGTTTTATGGAAGGGTCCTCAGCCAACCATCAAAGCATTCGTGATCCTCAAGAACATGTATGGGGAAGAGCTCTATGCTTAAGATGTGCCACCAGGCCAGGGATCCCCAAACTGTGGTGCATGTACCACTGTGGTATGCAATATATTTCCAAGTAGTATGCAGAAAAAAAACAAACCTCCAAAAATCTGCCATCAAAGACTGTCATACTTGCCTTATCTCTGGAAGTGATAGGAGCCAGCTAGATCCCTCCTTCAGTATACAGGGCTAGGAGCTGCTGCAGATGACTAAGGTGTGTTTTGGCATTGAGGAAAGGATTGGGGCAACACGGAAGAAACTTCTGCTGATGCCACCAGTGCATGTCTCCCTCTAAATAGAGCCTGGGAACGTGTGTCTTAGGTGGCTGGCTGTTTTCCTAGCAAAACAAGTTGCATTTCTTTCTGGAAGGAGAGTGTTTGAGTGCCAGCAGAAACTCAACAGTAGCTGAGAAATACAGCTTCTGAACAAGATATCTTTCTTTTCTGCAAGGCAGTGACTCCTGGCTTCCACCAGAGTTGGAATTAGTAGGTGCTGAGAGCAAGGGGCTGCTGCTCTGGGAGATGCTCCAGGCTGCTGTGGCTCCCTAAGCATGAGCACATGCTGTTCATAAAGCCGCTGCTGCTCTGCTTGGGCAGTGTGCTGGCTGCCAGTCCCTGCTGCACGGGACCAGCTGATGTGTGACCTAAAGGAATCACAAGATATTTTTGTTACTCTAACAGGTACACCCAGACTTCCTCATGCAAAGCCTTAGTGGAGGAAAGCTTTAAAATGTTGAAAATTAGGATACTCTCTATGCAGAGGAAAATCAAACCAACTGGAATTAAGGTTGAAATAATTTCAAGAGGCCACAAAAGAACATTATTGTCTTTTAAAAAAGAGTCCACACATTAGAAGCCCTCAAAATAAAGATGATTGCACAAAAGAGAAAGTTTGCAAGTACCACAATCAAGTGAGCAAATGGCCCATCTAATTACTTATCCATCCATACCTGGAGCATGTCTGAAAAGCTTCCTTTGCTGGCAATCAGAAATCATCTTAACCTCCCATCCTTTATGATCAGAGGTCTTCACGGCCCAGCTCTGAATGGGCATCAGGGTTTGGCAAGCCCTTCAGTGACTGCCACATGACGTGAGTGGGACTGTACACGCAGCTACATGCAGCACACAGCCCTGCTGATGGAGGAATCAGTCCCTTCTCATTCAGCATCTCCACACCTGAAGTTGACTTTATGAATAACTTATAATAGCAATAGGTCAAGAAGGTCTTTCTTAGTGTCTTATTGTTCTCAGGCTGGCACAGGGGAAAATATGGTTGTTTTGGAGCTACATTACCTGCCTTTTATGCAGACTGAAAAATGTGACTTTATTATTATTGCTATTAATGTACTATTAGAGGAAAAGAAAGTTTGCACATGCTCTTGAAAATGTTGGTTGAGTCTGATCTTGCTGCTCAAATATTGCTGTTAATGTTTGATAGCAGCCGCCTGGAAGAAGAAGCCTTTGAACTGTTTATTGTTCCTGGGAGGCGGTTTGACTTTTTCGTTGTACATGCAAACTGGAGCCTAGCTGCAAGTTTCTGGGGCATGGCAGAAACGATTAGAGCCCTGTTCAAAAGTGTTGTTGGTTTGAAGTATTCTTTTTGGATGTTGCCATTTCTACTTTCAAACAAAAGCCCCACTGCCGCAGCGCAGCTCTGTGTGCTTGCACAGCTCCAAGGAGTGGTTGTGTGGTTGCTCCACAGTGAGGGTTAGTCACACATTAACTGCAGCTGTAAAAACATGTCTATGGGAAAATCACATCCAAACACTGAAGGCCTTTGAGTCTGCTGCTTCTTACTGAGGAGGTGGGTTTCTGATACATTTTTCTTCAGCATTGTGCAACATATACTTGGCCTATTTACTTTGCTATCATGATGCACCAGAGCTTTTCCTCTGTCAGTCTTCTACCTCCCCCACTTCCATGGATCATGGTCTGCTGAGGTCTTACAGGTAGAGCTGAGTCAGCCAGTGTTTCTAAACCAGCGGGTCTTGGTGGGGGGACACTCACACAGTGTTTAGCCACACTATTTCATTGCTACCTGAGGCAACGCAGGTGATGCCAGATGATGACTTAGGGTTCTGTGATTGTAACAACTTTAGGCCCTTGAGGAGCCAAGGACACCCTTGCTAATTGCAAGATGAGGGCTAAAGGCTGTAGTGAGTTCTTTTGCTTTTTACTCAACAGAAACCCACCATCCGTTACTGTCGTCCTTCTCTCTACATGTCCCTAGGCCTCGTTCTGCGTAGGCCTTCAGGAAAGTATAGATCCTGCACTTAATTTCCAAGTCCTCCTCTCCCAATCTTCTGAGGTAGTGAGGTTGAAGAGCTTAGAGGGGAAGGAGAAAGAGGACAGTACCCCCCATAGGAAACATGCGACTCAGTAGGGCCACTCTGCATTGAGCTTTGGCCTCTTGCAGCTGTTGGTTCTGAAGTACACACTTCAGGGCTTCCAGAAGAGGGTCCCAGACCATCATCAGCCAACCATGGATTCTATTATCCCCCCACTGCTGTTGAATTCCCTTGAAAGAATGAAAAGCCTTCTTAATGTGAATATTTCTTGGGATGGGGTAAAGGCAGTGCAAATGAGAGATACACAAATAGGAATGCCTTCTCCAAAGTTGCTTTGGGCAAAGGAGGAAAAGCAGCACTCAAGAAGAACATGTAATTACCATGTCCTCTGCCCCACCCTTGCCTTCTCAAGAGAAAATTCTCTCTTTATACATTAGTCTGGCTTCTGAATTTACTGATTTGCTCCAGGCCTGTGTCACATGGCCTGTTGCAAGTCAGCAACCAACAAAGTCTCTTTCATATAATTCAGTGAGGCTCCTTTAGACTCCAGCTGCTTGTTGAGTGCATCAGGGAGAACTGAGCACTGGGAACAAGACAGTGTAGCTTCCTGGTATTGCTAGAAGTGATGTCCCTGCATTTGGGGACTGAAGGTGAGAATCCTCAGACAGCTTCTGTGGTTCCATTCTGCTTTCTGAAGCCATGTTCTCACTCTGGCTTCTGCCTGGAAAAGGCAATTTAGGCTGTGGTAAGAACTTAGGTATTATCATAACGTGAGAAGCTGAAGTGCTCTGAGAAAATGCATGTTCTCTGTGCACTAAGCTTATTTCCCTTCTCACCAAGTACCACTGCCTCTAACTCCTGCTCTAGTTTGTCTTCCTGTTACCCCAGTGGCACATTTCAGATCATCCTTCCCCTTTTCTACCTGCAATGGGTAATAGAAGGTTGCTTTAGGCTCCTCATGTTTTCTTTGCATGGAGCAACGTAACCTCCAACTTTGCTTTGAGCAAGGTGCCATTACTATTTACCTAGAAAACCCCTTAGAGGAAAAGGAGATCTGAAATTATCCAACACAGCGGGTTCCTACACTCATCTTCAGCTTCATAAATGGGAAAAGCCCCACAACTCCTCTGGCCAGTTAGGACACTTTGAATGTTATTTTACAACTGCCTCTTGAGAAGTTTGCTTGTGTTCCCATCAATCCTCGAGAACCTCTTCATTGCATTCATCCATGCAAAATGAGGTGACATCAATGAGAAACACCACGATACAATCTCCATAGGACACTGGTACCTCTTCCCCTCCAAAGGCAGTTACACAGCCCCCTCTGCTGTGATTAACACCCAGTCCTTGCTGCAACTTCTCAGAGCACACAAGGACTGTATCACAGCTAGGGAGCCAGAGAAGTACAGTGAAGTTTCAGGAATGAGTAGTTAAAACCTTTTCCCCTCACGTTAACATTAATGAC
Organism: Brachypteracias leptosomus; assembly: GCA_013401335.1. Lineage (NCBI taxonomy): Eukaryota > Metazoa > Chordata > Aves > Coraciiformes > Brachypteraciidae > Brachypteracias > Brachypteracias leptosomus. The sequence goes on from VYZX01023577.1 coordinate 91,435, forward strand.
ATTCTTGGAGTCAAATACTCCCTTGTTTATTCCAGAAAGCAAATGTATGTTTTCAGAAGTCCTTGTACTATGTGTACATGGGGTCGCTGGCCCAGCTCAAGCAGGGAGTGTCCACAAGCCCGCTCCAGGCCTGACCCTGGACCTGCCCACAGATGCTGCTCCAGGATAACTTCGGCTTGTGGCATGGGCAGGCACTAGGTCAGTCCCAGTTTGGGCCCAAGATGGAGGGGTAGGTTTCCAACTGAATGCTGGTTGGGGAGGACAATGCCCAACTGTCAGCATGGAGACCATGATGGATAAAGGCTCGATACACCCCAGGCCACCCTCCTGGACCAAGATGTTGCTATCTGTCTCCATTCCAAGCATGGGAGAAGCCCCAGGTCAGAGTGGAAATGTTTTTCTCCTGCTCTTCTCAGTGCTCCCACCCAGCAGGGTCATCCGTAGAAACAGTCCCTTAGGAATGAGTAAGGCTGTCATGGCTGTCCTCTCCACTGACAGTGCCAGCACTGATGGCTGCCTTTCCCACACAAGGAGAGCTGACAATTGAGCAGGGGATGAAGGTGGGCCTGCAAAATTATTCTTGCAGAAAACCGATTCAAGAACTGGGAAAAAAAGATGACAAACATTTAAACGTTGAGGAAAAATGCTCCTCAAAACCAGGCCCAGCCTCCAATTCTTGTGGAAATCTCTCAGACAGGCATCCTGCGTGCCACACCCCCAGGCACTTGGTCTTCCTTCCCAGCAGAAGCAGGGATACTTGAGGCATTTCCTGGGCGTGGGGCTGCAGCATCAGGTGGAGCCCAAGTTGGGGAGCCTTCACTGTCAGGCAGGCTGTAGGGTGGGGCTTTGCTGCCTTTGGGGCAGAGCCTCCTGCAGCCAACTCTGTCCTGGGCACTTCCCTTGCCCTTCTCCGCTCCTCTGTGGCCATGGCTCTGCAGAGCACCGGGGAGCTCCACTGCCACCAATGCCTTTGGGAGCCCTGCCTTGTCTGCAGCTGCTCCAGTCATGATGGCAGCAGCTGCTTCTG
>VYZX01023594.1:0-11660 GCA_013401335.1 Brachypteracias leptosomus
TGAAGGGGGCCTATGCAAAGGCAATGGAAAGGTCTATTCAAAAGGGGTTTTAACGATAGGACNAAAGGGGTTTTAACGATAGGACCAGGAGTAATGGTTTTAAGCTAGGAAAGGAGAGATTTAGATTGGATATTAGAAAAAAGTTCCTTAACATGGAGGTGATAGATCAGTGGAATGGGCTGCCCAGAGAGGTGGTGGAGGCCCCATCCCTGGAGTCATTCAAGGTCAGGTTTGATGGGGCTCTGAGCGACCTGACCTAAGTAGAGATGTCCCTGCTTGTGTAGGGAGGTTGGACAAGATGACCTCTAGAGCTCCCTTCCAGCCCAAAACATTCTATGATTCTATGATATGAGAAAGGGCAATGGTTTTAAACTAGAAAAGGGTAGACTTAGATTAAACATTGCGAAGAAGTTCTTTACTATGAGAGTGGTGGAACACTGCAACAGGTTGCCCAGAGAGGTGGTGGAGGCCCCATCCCCAGAGACGTACAAGGCCAGGCTTGATGGGGCTCTGAACAACCTGATCTAGTAAGAGTTGTCCCTGCTGACTGCAGGGGGGTTGGACTACATGACCTTGGAAGGTCATCTTAACAATGTGGATATAGTATTACATCATCATATTTCATCAACTTTTCTATCTAAAAATTGAGATAATCTGGGGAAAAAAAAATTTTAAAAACAGTTTTCAAAACTAAGGAAAACAAAGAAAACTTGTGAACAATTACTATGATGGTATTTTTTACCTATGTTCAGAGAAATGTTTAGAGAAAGGAAATTCAAAACTGGCTAGATAGAACTTAATAACATATATTTTCTGCAGCTTTCCTTGTTGCACCATTCCAAACTCTTAAAAAGCTCAATTGACTGTCACCAATATATATTATATCCCCTACAGCTAAATCAATCTTCAGGATTGACTCCAGCAGTCTAGCAGCTTAAGGATACCACTAACAGTGAAACATCAGCTACTTCTGGTACTACTCAAGGCTATGAGATCTGGCAGAAATTTAGATGCTGTAATGTTCACTCAATAGATGAAAAAAAAAATCAGAATTTCTAGGTATGAATCACAACACTACTCAAAACTATTCACACTTAATAATTTTCTTTTTAAATATATACCATTTTAGCTACTATTTTCAAGTGTGTGAACAAGTCAAGTTATTAATGGAAAAGCCTTCCACGACAGAGTTTAGCTCCAAAAACTAGTTTTCATTACTTTCAAAGTAGTTCAGTTTTAGTAGCTTGTAAAGCAGCTTGTGTAAGCTTAAAGACGGCCATTTGATTTTCACATCACACTGCTGGAACATCCAACAGTGATGTAATATGACTGTTAGAGAAAGAACATTAAAATGTAATTAGAGTTTGATCCTGCTAAATTCTCAGCAACTCCAGAAGGTGCTGAATGCCTTCATGTTCCTTTCGAATTTTTTGGTGTACTGGCATGTCTGAGCTCAGACGGTGCTCATACAGACACATAAATTTCCAAAGACCACTTCCACAAAACCCATGTATTTCTACAAGTTCTACATAAACACTGAAAAAACCCATGTTTTCAAAGGACAGTAAAGTGTTATATTTCATGAGATTGGATGATGCACAGAAAAAGACTGGGTTTAGTTTATTTTGGGGTGGGAAGGGATGTTGCTCACTGCCTTAACTGAAGTAAGTCTGTCATTAGAAATGACTGCCATAAAAACTAACATGTAAGCACTGGCAAGATCCAATTTAAAAGATGTTTCTTGATTGTCTTCCCTCAAATACTTAAATTCATCTCTTATAAAATAAAGTAACACCTACATATATAAATGCAGTAGGAAAAAACACACAAATATACAACAGAAAACACCAAAACAGAAAATCTGAACAGAATGCATTATGTGTGATGTTTCTGTCACTAATTATTGCTACCTGGCACTGAACTTCTCTTTGGATAATAAACGTGAATTTACATTTGCTTTAATCATTTTCTTCAACTTTTAGTTCTTAAAAGTGCAATGTTTAAGAGTACTTAAAGACATTTAAAAGAAGGTTACAGCTATATTTTAGAATGGTAACATTAAAGTAATGTAAAAGCAAGCCACTTTAAAGATTGCCTGAGAATAATAAATAGACCAAATTCACAGTCAATAGAAAATACACCATTTTACTATCCACAAACAACACTAGGACTATAACAAGCCCTAATGTTAGCATTTAAAACTGAACTACAACATTCAAAAATGGTTAAATAGGTTAAACATTATTTGGCAGTATGAAGTAGCAGATCTGAATTTAAGAAAGTATCCTAGTATCCTACACTGTTAATCAGGAAAGCTCAAAACCCCCTACAATTCTAGATATGGCTTTGTTTTGTAGCGCTGACCTTATCAGTGCTATGATGCCTTATAGTGCTGAACTACAAAAGATGTAAACACACTCTTCAAAGAAATACAATGTAGTCTTTAAGATAAAAATACCATTGTATCTCAGGTTAATGTGATAACAAAATCCATAAACAAAAGACAAAAATCTGTAGTTAATGAAAAACTTTAAAACCTGATGTTCTGAATACAAAAAAAAAAAATCAGAGAAGACATTTACTCCCTACACATATTATGCCAATATCTTGAAAGGAAGAATCCATTATACTGCTTACTTTAAAGAAACCACCACAAGAGAACAATTTTCAAAAGTTTTAATATGATAAATATTCCGTATTCTGAGCCACTCCTTCCCCTTTCAGGAGAAGAAAACAAATACAAGCTCTGGAACTGAGAAAAATATTCCATGGAGCTGTAATGTCCAGGAAGTCACTGAAGTTACCTGGCGTGCTAGAAAGGACTTCTACAACCTCCAAATTCAAGAGAGCATTGTGGGGAGTGCTGACAGAGTAAGAGAAAGAAATCCAAGCATGGCTATTCGTCAACTTCCCAGCAGCCACGGTAGGAGATGCCTTCCTAATGTATTTCTCTAAAACATAATCAGACTCTATTGCATGTTTCTAACAGCTTAGATTCATGATGTACCATCCTTCTCTTGACATGACACATGCATTTGAAGTCAAAGTAAAAATGCATGTTTAACTTAATCTTCCTGCCGTGTTGAAATTAAAAGTTTCTAATAGCAAAAAAGAGAACAAGGGGACAGCTTTGAGGACTCTTGACTTGGGGGGAAGGATAGCACCATCAGGCACAAACTGTGATCATGTCTCAGTAAAGCAGGACAGCTGATGTCTCAAAAAAGTAAGGATAATCCTGTTGAAATCTCAATATCTTTCTTTCCAGACTTCTTCTGTTCCAAAACTATCTCAGAACAGCCTAAATCCTTGAGAGGAAAGAGAACAGTACCTGTAGACTTGTAAACAAAAATATACATCATGGAGTTCAAGGTCTACTATGCAAAAATGAAAGCAAGTTTCTAATCTCTTTTTGTGACCCTGCTCATGAAAATAGAAACATTTTACTTCAAATTTCTTCAGAAAGCATCAACAGTAGAAAGTGCAAGCTGTAAGGTCACCTTGTTGTGAGTGGGGATCAGAACAGTAAAATAATGGAGCCATAATTCAAAAACATTAAAATAACAGGATCTCAAGTGTTTTTTAAAAAGTAAATAAAAAGTAAAAAAGACTTGTTCTTTTCTTCGGTGTAGGAAACGAAACGTATCTGTAAACTTTTTAAAACTCACTATTTAGAAACAGATATTTAAAGGCTGCCTGAACTAAGTATCTGACCTAGAAATGATTTTCAGAAGTAAACCCCAGCTGAGCTACTGTGTTTACAGTCATGATTACAATTGTCTCATATTCTAAAAGCAAATATTGCCATAGAGTATAAACTTATCTCCAGTGGGTATAAATCCCAACACAGACTGAAGAAATCCTCTCTTATCCTGCTAGTTCTCATATCTTATAATGAGCCCTATCACACAGTAGAGTAATTAAGAGTTGATTTTATATAGGAGAACAGTCCTGGGTTTACTCATGGCACAGGTACAAGGCTTCCATAATGAAACACTGCAAGAGAAAAAAGATTATGTATGGCCTTTATCTCAGACTACAGCAGGCTTTGTTTGCTAATACCATTAACTTACTGGGTCAATTTTAAATCTTGGAATCTATCTACCCTGTATAAAAAGATTTCTATTTATGCACAGAAATTGTATTTACTGTTGTACTGACTATATTCATGTCATATTATGAATATTTTTGATTGAGATATGTAGATTAATGCATATATAAATACAAAACTCTACTGTTGAACACAAAGCAGAAAAAAAGAATGTCAGAAAATAGAAAAAAAATCATAGCATAACTCTAAAATTATCCAGTGTATAAAAATTGTCAAAGTTCAGAGTTTCCACTTGTTCTCAGGAAAAGTTCACATGGCAAAAGAATTTTTATATACTGTTGGCTGCTAGAATAGAGACATCACTAACAAAACAATATCCAACAAAAAGTACAGGGTGTATAAGAATATTTCAAGTTGCAGTTTAATCATAAGCAGGAAAATCACATGACTGGAGCATTTTAAAATGTTCTAGTGAAAAGCTGATGCCAGTTTTCAACATTAGCATGCAAGTCATACCATATTTCCCCAAAACCCACTACTGAAAAACAACTTTTAATGTCACACAGCCTATCCACTGTTATTTCTGTATACTTCAAAACCTGCTTCACTGAATGGCCACAAAGCACTCTCTCCCTTCCTGTTCATAGGCACGAAAAGGTTTCAGCTTTTGTTTTAATTAGTTTTCTTTTTTAAAATGTTAGACAAGAACCATATCTTGTTAGACAAGACCTAAGAATCATCATTAACGCTTGCATTGAGTACCTCATTTACTAACCAAAGGTGATGCAAGGACAGTTTTTATACTCATCTTTTTGTGATTCTCAAATTCAAATTTGGCACGTTATTGATACCATGCATATAATGTATATCCTTACAATCATTTGTAGCAAAATGCTACTTTTTAAGATGCATGCTCATAAGCCAAATCAAAATTTCAGAAGTTCTTTTAACATTTCACTACAAAAACATTATGGATTCACTTTTAAAGCATAGTAGTTTTACATTACCATACAACCTGTACAGTGAATTTTATGACATTAGGAACTTCTCATTAATATAACTTCTTGAACAGCTTATGCTCTTGCATGTGTGTGTGCTCTTACATACCTTCGTTTAAAATTCCCACAAGACTCTGAAATTAAAATAACTAAACTAATAACTTACTACTAATTTATTTATCTGGCAATTTAACATAATTACTTACTAATTATTTTTACTGACATTTAAATAAGTGATTATTTATCACAGGACAAAGGAATTACATAGTCATATTTTAAACTACACAATTTTAATTCATGCATCTTTGGCTAACTGATCACCATCTCTTCATCCTCAGTCACAATGCTGCCTTCACATAACACAGCTGTGTGATAACTTGTACTGAAAATGTCAGATACATCCACAAAACAATGGTTTTAATAAAGTCAGGAATTTCACAAAACACAGCAATGTATTTTTATAAATATTTAATATCTGCATCTTCATTTTAGAAGTGATTAATTCACATACTTATTTTTGACTAGCAAATTATTTTTAAAGATTTTTTAGGTTAAGACATTATTTTTTAATGACTACCGAAGTTACAAGGTGATTTTGTCAATGTGATTTTAAATTGATCAGTGGAGCTGCTTAGAGAAAAAGGGATTTACTATAATACAAAGATATTATATTGCCTATTGCCTAACCATATATCTTGTCGTACAATTTGAAAGCAATTTTTAATTTATGTAGAAAGCCACATTTTTCTGGTACCTCCAGAGGTCTATGCTCTGATATTAAATTTAAATAAATATCAAGTATTTTTTTAAATCACAGTTGTAAGTAGGCTTTTTGGGCCAAATACAGTAGTTATCATTTAAAATTAAACCCTGTCTTTGAAGCTACCTAAAAGACATCCTGTGTAGATTTTACAAAATCCTCCAACATATCCAGTGACTAACAAATATGATTCTTCTTATCTCAGCATATGGACATCACAGGCAAGTTATGGATTTTAATACAATTCAGATAAAACTTAATAAAGGCAAAGACAGTGAAATGACTCAGACTTCATTAAAACATTGTTTGCAGAGTTGTGTAATAAGACAAAGCAATAAACAAACACTTCAGACAATCAAAATGCAATTATAAACATAAATATATGTGATCAATTGCAAGTCTTCACCCCCTCAGGTGCCTTGTTCAATTCTTAATAAGATCAATGTCTGTTATTCATACAGTAACTTGACAAACTAAAGGAAAACATTCATTCATATTTTATAAGTACACCAACAGGTGGTTTTATTAAAAGATAACATTTCTTGAAAAAAATCTTTGAGGTTTCCTTGACTTGCATTTTACAATATATTGTCTTACATTATAAACCATAAGTATGTTTTACTTTCTAGGTCTCAATATATACTTATGCAATTGTCACTTCCTATTTAGCATTTACTCTTCTATTCAGAATGCAACATTGAGCTAAAGAGAGGAAATACTACACTATTATGCATGCAGTGCAAATAATAGCATGTACGTAAAAGGCACCAGGCAAGCAACAGATAAGGCTTTAAAAGAATGGTGTATGTGGAACAAGTCATAATAAATACAGCAGCCATAAATCCAAGGAAGTACCCCAACGAAGCAAGAAATACGGAGGTGTTGGGTGGAGTGCCAACTACATCCAGGCCACATCATAGCCAAGGTAACAGCACAAGAAGCAGCAATGACATCACAGAACTCAACCAGGCCTGAGCAGAGTCTGCAGAAATCACAGAAAATCACCACTGGTCAAGGAGAAAATGAAATCTATGATAACAATTTGGAAGTCAGTGTTACCTTGTCTGCCATACCTCAATAGCTAACCCTAGCCAGACTGTTGGAACAGGAAAGAGGAGTATGTCAATGTGAGAAGAATGAGTGTAACAGAGTGAAATCTACAAAGAAATGCACATGAACACCAGTTCTGTTAAAAAAAAAATTTAAATCACCCCCCCCTCTTACAGAGTTTTGCACTGAGCCTTCCTATCATGGAGTATGAAATATAATTATTTAACATCTACTTCTGCTGTCAGCACTGGAAATTATGATCTGAGCACTACACATATGCAGAACAGGTCATTTAACATTTAATATATACAGTTAATTTCTGAGTTTTCAATTTTGCTGGATTTTGTTTTGAATAACATGTCAGCAAAGTCTAGTGATATTTTTACAGCTGAAGTGATACTTTAACCTAGGCTTACCAAAGAGAATCACAACAAAGGTAAAGAAAAGCACCAATTTTGTTCTGGGCTTGAAGCAACACTAAACTTGTTTTGTAGACAAAGCAAAAATCAGCTAATGGACTAGAGTTTCAAATTTAGTCTTTCAGTCCTCAAACTACTAGAGGGGAGAAAGTGCCCCAGAAAGTACAACTAGTCACAGCAAGTTGTGCACTGGGATGCATGCAGACTGTTAAAACCAATCCCTACAAGGTACAGAGCTCTCAACACTACTGTAACCGGCTCCAGAGGGAGTAGAATCCTAACTCTGTTTGAAAAGGTCTTAGCACAGTCCTAATAAAAAGGATTAAAAGGAATTTTTAAAGGGAGGGAGGGGAGAGATCCTGTAGAAGTTTAGGATCAACTAGAATTGTGGGAACTTCCACAAAGAAAAACAAAATAGCTGCTCCCAGTCTAATATAACAAGACCTCTTTGAAGCTACTGCAAAAAGTTCAGGTAAAATGATATAGTTACACCATTCCACCATTCTGGTGGAATCCAATACACTACTCCTGGTAAGAACTTGTATTATTTTTAAAAGACTCAGGAGAAACTGCAAAAACTTCATATTTTCACTATTTCTACTGATTATTTTTCTTTATATTCCTCACCTTTTTAATGTAATTATTTTCTACTGCTTCAAGGTTTCTGCTACCAACAAAGCATATATGGTCTACTTGTTTAGCAATATTACATGTCGCATAGAACTACTCCTCAAGATTTACACTAAATGGAATGGCTGCATACTTTCAGTCACTGCCAGAGAACGCATAGCCAAGGAGGCCTGTGGACAGAACACAGTTGGAGAGGGTGGAAGAGTGGAGCAGGCAGAGAAACACTCAGATGTATGAGGGAATTACAAAAGCCAGGAGAGAGAATCAGCTGGAAAAGAGATTTGTATAAGGGCAGAGACAAGGTGGAAAAGTTTGCATCAGAGGAACAAACAGGAAGGTAAATAAGAAGAAAAGACCTCTGAAAACCAGGAATCAGGAGTTAGAATGGTGATAGATGTGGAGGAGGAAAGAGACCTTGGGTGGGTGATGCAGGATGGATGACAGCAAACATAGAGAGGAGGCAAGTCACAGACTGGTCTGTAAGCATCGGAATATTGTCTCCTCCAGATCTCAGAAAAGAAATCCACAATCAACATCCCTCTTTTGTCAGAAAAAAAATTTAATCCAATGGCAGAGTTTATGCCTCATCCCTTCTGCTATTAACATATTAACCTGCAACATCTACCAATCACTGGTAGCTCTAACATATAGGATATGTACTAATGATGTAAAAGTCCAAGTCCCATTGTAAATCATATACGAGAAAATTTCCAATTCTAGTTTTCTGAAATATATTTTCAAATTCAAGGAATTAAGAGAATAAATGTTACAAAGTCAAGAATTTTCACATAGGAAACATTAGCATGAAAACTGCATGAATGCCTTTAACCTGTTCAATTGTATCAGTACATTACAGTATGCTTTTTAATCAAATGACCACACTTATTTCTAAACAAATATTTTTCATTAAATACTCAGTGCAGATATGACCTGAGACAGATTAAGAATTTGGTAATTGCTAGTGTCACCTGTGTTTGCAGACACTTGAAGATGTAAGGCAAAGAACACTTTAAGAGAATGGTAACTCACTTTTCAGGGAAAGAACACACCTACCAGAAGAAATTGATTCTTTCTTTTGCTCAATCATAAGACTTCTTGTGTGATGGCAGAGTAACCACAAAATCCAATTTTTCATGAGCAGTAGCCAATAAAATATTACAAAAGGAAGCTGCAAATGTGATGAGCTGCTATGTCTGCAGTTTAAGTCAGCTACACTGTGGTTCAAAGCACTACAAGATTTTAAAATGCAAGCATTGGCATCTCATATTGGATACTTTAAATCAACAAGATATTCCAGCCTTTATATATTTTGAGCTTAAAGTTCCCCAGCTGTAAAATGAAGATAATAATATGAATTAATTCACACGGGTATTGTGATGTTAAATTAATTTTTATGAAGTTAACAGATGCAGTGATCAAGAATGTATTGCAAAAACATCTAGAAGGAATTTTCTTTCTTTTAGTTGCCTGGTTTGAATAATGAACAGTATGACTACACATTATATGTGTAGTCTGATAAATGAATACAGAGTAAATCAATCTTGTTAATGGAGTAAGGTTCTGTGGAAAAATATGCATCTGTTCATAACATTAAAAATTACATATTAACATAATAGGGGTGAACTAAAGTTGAACTGACCCCTTATTTTTTACAGACTAATTTTTCAATACTTGATTTTGTAATGCAGCTGGTTTTTTACACAGTTTCTTGATCAGTGTAAGAATGACCTAATGACTTGCTATGTTAAGCATTCAATTTTAGTCTTCTCCAGCTAACAAAAAATATAGAACATGTTGCTGCTATGTAAACAAGTCAAAACACATGAACTGTCTGCAAACCTTAAGCTGACATTTTACAAGCACCTGTCTGTGAAATATTGTGTAAAGGTGCATTTGATTCATTTTTATCAGTATGATAAATTCTTCATGAAAAGACCTACTTACAGAAACAACTGGAATAAGAATGCAAATTAAGTTGCCAATCTCACAGTAAAGCACCTCAATGAAAATGTAAGACTTTATCTTACAAATGATGAATGGTGCTAAATTTGCCAAAAGAAATATTTTGAAATATCTTCAACACTTTTGAGAAAGTGTGTTAACAGTGACATTTAAAAAATTGTAGCCATTTGTGTAAACAACTTTTTTAAAAGCATTTGTAATTACTAAGATGATTATAGATGTAGCTACAGCTGAGTGAAAATGACCTACTAAATTGATACAAAGCAGTGTTCTACTCTACTGAATGATTTCAAGGCATCTTAAATTTAGTATTGTGTGAAAATAAGGGGGTTTGTTTTTACATTTCTAACTGCAGTTGCTAAATCAGAAATGTGTGTACATGTAGTGTATACAGCTCTTGCGTATGAATTTTGACACTTCCTGGAAGCTTCTAGGTTTACCTGGATGAAACATTTGAATGTAAAACCAAGGCTTAGGAGAGACTATCCTAAAGAGGATAAATCTTCAAAAATGATAAAATCCCAGGAAAATCTCCAAAGCTGTAACATCACCAACTCCCAGAACTGAAGTGGCTCAGTCATGGGCAAGAAGAGTTTACGCCCACAAACAATACACAATAGCAACAAGGGAAAGCCAGTAAAAGAAATTTAAATTAAAAACAACAACAAAACCAACAACAAAAAGCCAAACAAACCAACCACCATAAAACCAAACCAAACAAAACCAACCTCTCCTTTCTCCATCTTCCTGACACACCCCTGCCCCNGACAAAGCAAAAATCAGCTAATGGACTAGAGTTTCAAATTTAGTCTTTCAGTCCTCAAACTACTAGAGGGGAGAAAGTGCCCCAGAAAGTACAACTAGTCACAGCAAGTTGTGCACTGGGATGCATGCAGACTGTTAAAACCAATCCCTACAAGGTACAGAGCTCTCAACACTACTGTAACCGGCTCCAGAGGGAGTAGAATCCTAACTCTGTTTGAAAAGGGCTTAGCACAGTCCTAATAAAAAGGATTAAAAGGAATTTTTAAAGGGAGGGAGGGGAGAGATCCTGTAGAAGTTTAGGATCAACTAGAATTGTGGGAACTTCCACAAAGAAAAACAAAATAGCTGCTCCCAGTCTAATATAACAAGACCTCTTTGAAGCTACTGCAAAAAGTTCAGGTAAAATGATATAGTTACACCATTCCACCATTCTGGTGGAATCCAATACACTACTCCTGGTAAGAACTTGTATTATTTTTAAAAGACTCAGGAGAAACTGCAAAAACTTCATATTTTCACTATTTCTACTGATTATTTTTCTTTATATTCCTCACCTTTTTAATGTAATTATTTTCTACTGCTTCAAGGTTTCTGCTACCAACAAAGCATATATGGTCTACTTGTTTAGCAATATTACATGTCGCATAGAACTACTCCTCAAGATTTACACTAAATGGAATGGCTGCATACTTTCAGTCACTGCCAGAGAACGCATAGCCAAGGAGGCCTGTGGACAGAACACAGTTGGAGAGGGTGGAAGAGTGGAGCAGGCAGAGAAACACTCAGATGTATGAGGGAATTACAAAAGCCAGGAGAGAGAATCAGCTGGAAAAGAGATTTGTATAAGGGCAGAGACAAGGTGGAAAAGTTTGCATCAGAGGAACAAACAGGAAGGTAAATAAGAAGAAAAGACCTCTGAAAACCAGGAATCAGGAGTTAGAATGGTGATAGATGTGGAGGAGGAAAGAGACCTTGGGTGGGTGATGCAGGATGGATGACAGCAAACATAGAGAGGAGGCAAGTCACAG
>VYZX01023594.1:13041-30742 GCA_013401335.1 Brachypteracias leptosomus
AAAACCAACCCAAAAACACATGAATCAACACATTTCACTCGGTTGCACTTCTCTAGCATACTAGAAAGCATATGATACACTGTATCTGTATCTGTCTCTGGCTCCTGGATAATCAGCTAGAGTAGCAAGGTAAGTACTGCTATATCCTTGAGTAATATACGACAGAAAAAGTAAACTCTCTTCAATAATTTCAAAAGTTAGGACAGTGTAGGCTCCAGGAGGCTATACAATCTTGAGCTCAACTGCAACTCTCTATTACTAGTCAATCTTTAATGGCCAGACTATCAAAGTAGCTAATAACTCATACGTTGAGGAATAAACTTTGCCAACAGATTTAACATTCTTATTTCCAATTTTTTTTTCCTCATGTTTTAAGTGTTTTTAGCAACTAGAGTATGTTAAAATACAGGAACATGGTGATTTAAATCTGAATGTATGACCTGAAGTATAAATTGTCCTAAAAGTTCATTTTAAAAAGTACTTATACACCTAAATATGCAGACAGGTACATACTGGATTTCTCAAATACAGAAGCCTAATTTACAAAAGCTCTCTGCTGCCATTGGACAAAAGACCTCGCCACCCCATCAATAAATACATTTTCCCACAATACAAGAGACTGCATATTCTTTGCACAGTAAAAGCCAGTAGCTATTTGAAATACAGTTGTGGATTACCATATCAGAGCTTTATAAGAAGTAAACACTGGTTCCCTAAGGCACCTAAGAAAGACACACTGATAATGTTAAAAAAAATACTAAGAAATTTCTAACAGTCATAGGCAGGATGATTTTTCTCATTCTACACGCCCTCAAGTACCTTCTTCTTCAGTGCTCTGAAGAAAACTTCTTTGAAAATGCATAGTGAATTTAATCCTGTTATATTTTTATACAAATTATTTCAATAAAAACTAATGTAAGTCCTATGCTCAACATTATTAGCAAGTTACTGCAACAGAAAGCAAAATATTGTAAGCAATTATAAACATAAAAAAGACCCCTGATTTTAATTTTCCTTTTCCTGTATGCAACATAACATATTTAACACTGTTAAAGAAAACATATTCCGCCTAGCAGTCTGTTTTTTCTGATTGCTTGTATCTCTAGAATAAGACTGAACACATAAGTAGCCAGATAGGGTTACTTTTTCATACCTGAAAGTTGTTACACATGAAGCTTAAAGATCCACAGCACTTTTGCTTACGAATAAAAGTAAAAGAACTGCCCATATCTTTCCTAGAACCTGGGAAGCCAAACACAGAGCATGGTTTTCAGTATAACCGCGTTAAAAGTGAAGTATGAAACTCTTAATACTAAACCTCTTCTGAAGTATTAGTGAACCAATTGACATACATTTTTCACAATTATAATAGCAGTTAAATGAAACAAAAATTAATCCAAGGAATCTACTAGTCTAAGCCTCATATTTGTGAGTCTTGAAAAACTACCTCATTGCAAAAATTTCTCTAAACACATCAGCAGATTTGTCCCCTTTTTTCCTACCATCATAGAGTTATCTGTGTGGAAATGACAGCTCTTAAAATTGCTGTGTGTGAATTCAGACAAGAACAAACAGGCCCTAAGTTTTACTAGTTGTTTCATGATTCAGTGAAGACTTTTTCCACAAAAACTTTTTATACCAGTAAGCCTTCAATAAACAAAGCCATCATGTATGTATTCTTAGCACATACATGATACTTAGTATTAAAAGTAGGCATGATTCATTTGGTCTTTTCAGTTGTTACACATGGTTCCTATTACTTAAGACTAATTTATTAAATATCAATAGCAGAAAGGCAGTAAGTATTTCCTCACTGTTTTTAAATTGTTAAAGAAATCTTTCCAGTCTTCACTTGATGTTTATCTAAGTTTAAGAAACTGGTTTTTCACTTTAAGAAATGCAAACAAAACAAACAATTTGGATCTTAAAAAATTTTAAGCTTTTGTAGCTATGATAATATCTGATTCAGAAAATTTCAAATAGAATCTGTATCTTACTGCTTGATGACAAGCAATGATTTTTAAAGGATCTCCCTCAAAATTTCAGAGCAGACTCTTGACTGACAGACAAAAATAAGAAGGAGGACCAAATACAGAGAAGAACACAGCATGAGAATAAAATAAAAATTCTTCCTTATGTTCACTGAGACTGCTTCCTTACAATCAAAGAGCAGTCATGAAGAAAACAAAAGAGCAAGACTGTCAAACATGACTACATAATGAAGTTCAACAAGCTCAGTCTATACAGTGCTAAAAGTAAAACGGACAGAGAAATGTATGCAGAATTCCATCAAGTCAGTATCACTGCTGCTATTTAAACAGATCATGCAAATTTTATTATGCATTTATTAAAATTGAAGTTACCCACGCATATAAACACTTACACCACAAAAGAATAAAATAAAAATCCCAACCGTCTCTAACACAAGTATGTCCTTTTAAAGAATGGATTATTCCCAGACAAGAAGAATCCATTCCCTTTTGTCATTTTCCTCTTGATATTTTCCCTGTATTCATTGTATTTCCCACATTTTTCTCATTATCTCTTTTCCCCAACCTTTCCCTTCTAAGGTTTTTCTAATTTTTTTTTCTTCCTACTGCTGCTAAAGCTACATTGCAAAGAAGAAAGGGCACATAATACTCCAGCAACATCGTGCAACAAACAGGGTTCTGTGTACATCAGCACACACCAATTTCAGTATCATCCTTCCACCGTGTGCTCTCTCTCAACCACAAAGTAAGTTTACACAGTCTGTCAATCTGAGTGGGCACTTTAGAAGACAAAGTATGTATTCATACAACTCTCAGCTTGGCTGAAAACAAAGTATCCTTTAGCCACTCAGATACACATCCCCAGATTCTGTACTGAGTATCTGTCTGTCACCTATTGCTGAGTATGGCCACCCACCACTACCATACAATCTATCAGCTCCTTTCTCCATGCTGATCTTCAATAGGCTATATAGTCCTAGACAAAGATACATTGTTTTAAATCACAGAAGCTCATACTTCTAGACTTAGCCACCCCTTGCAAAACCTACAATGAAGCTGTGACAAGCTCATATTTCATGAGAAAACAGCAGAAGGATCATATTTCCAACACCACACAACCAATGTCTGACCGACCAGAATTTAAAGCATAGATGACAACAATGGGAGGAAATCTGACAGGCCATGTAAACCAAGCTGTTGGTGGCAATAAAGGCTGGTATAACTGTCCAAGAGACACAAATAAGCAAAGTAAGCTTAAATTAATTAATTAAATGGCTACACCAAAGAAATGCAGAATATTGCTTTTTTTCCAGTATTTCTGCTTTTCTTATACAAGTATCAAAATTTACGAATACACTTGGTATGAGCTGTGCCATGGGCATCATTTGTCTTATTCAGACAAGAGAAACTGCATTCAACTGGTTCAGAGACAAAGTGGCTTGAACCACCTCCCTTTTTTACCTCCTTTGAGAGCTTGTACATTTGACATGTTTAGAGATTGGGTATTTTCAAACTGAAACAATATAGTTTCCATAACTTAAACAGTAAAAAAGCTCATTGTACTTTCTTCATTTACAATATGCAGAGGATGAAAATTACATGTAAACAAGCTAATTCTAATCTACATTGCAAAGCATTATTCTGCAGTTTAGAGTCTTTGGGAGATGAGTAAGACTTGGTAGCAAATTTTAGTTTCATTTATAACAAAAAATTACAAAAAACCCCCATGCTCTCTGTCTCAAAACCATTCCCAGGTAGAATATCTAACCATGGTCAGTCTATCTCAGAGAAATTATAAAACATGTAATAGCTCAAGACACAAATCATACAAAACTGAAGGAACTCTAGCATAATTTCCTTATGTTGTAAAGATTTCCCACATAATCTTTGCCTAAAGATCAAGAATTAAAAATAAAACAGCATGCTGTTATAAAGTGCCAAGCCAAATCTATGCACTTTGCACATATATGCATACATAGATTTATATTAAAATTCATAGAGTATGTACTCAAAATATTTGAATGTCTTCACTGCCAGAATCATCACATACCACCACCCTCCCCTCCCACCCCCCGAAAAACAAGTTCAGACAAGAAAGAGTAAGCATGAGATGCCAGAATTCAGACAAATTATGGCAATAAATAGTAGCCAATTATACTATTTCACTTCCAAAAAAAATGAATCTGGTTTATTTAGCTACTCTCCATCTTCCAATGAAGTACTCTGTTACTGGCCTTCAGCTGACATTTCCATTTCACACCAGTTAGAATGAGATTTTGTTTCAAAAAAGTAAAAAATAAACACATTTTCAAGATTCATTTTCAATCCAATTAGAATGAAGCACAGCTCGCTTTTATTTTGAAATTAAATATCTTGTAACATTTACTTTTCATAACTTAGATATTTTTCCACACCTCTTACTATTCCGATTACCAGCTGGCATAGCTCAGCAAGTAGCAATCTCCAAGTCAATTAAATACGCTCACTAGAATACCAATTTCCAAACCTATTCTCATTTAGAATTCTATTATACTAATTACAATTACCAAAGTAAATTTTAAAATGACCTATTATTTTGTTTTATATTACAGTTTTGAAGTTATTACATGATTATTTTAGAAAAGGTGGCATGCATTATGCAAGATTTAAAAATTCAACAAATATCACACATCTTCATTTACTACCTTTAGTTCAGAAAAGCAACTCCATTGTAAATCTCAAACTAATCTTTATTTTTATATCACACTCCAAAAAATCAGTATTTCAGAAATGTTCCTCTTTTTATCTTTATACTCATTATTCCATTTCACTTCATACTCTTTAAATCTGCAGTGCATTTTATGCATAAAATTTTTGCTGCACACATATATTTCCAATGCTAATCCTGTTAGTTATTTTAAGCTCAGGAATATGGAATCTAGATTGCTAAAAGAAAAATAATCAAGAGCATTATCTTCCTCTTACAAGACACATGGTCTTATCTGTTCTATAGCTATATGCAGTTGCTTAAATGAAAGACAACAGGATGTCTTTCATAACGAGAAAATTTGTTTATGCAAATCATTATTTCACAAGAAATTCAAAGATGAAGAGCACATCAACATGATTTTTCTGCAGCTTGGAACATACACTGCTGTAATAACCATATTCCCAGAATTATTTCTGAAAAGCGATCAACATTTTGATTTAGAATGTGGGGGAAAAGTTTAAAACTGCTTGACACACAGTTTTCTTTGAAATGTATGTGGAAGGTTTTACGTTCTCATTAGTATCTCCATTTGTTTTTAAAATATCTTACCTCCAGCAAGCCTGCAATCATATGATACAAGTGGTTTCCACCTAGTGTACTATCTCAACCATGTTGAATACTTTATTTTGAATTAAAGAAACAAATCACAGGTATGTGATAGGTATATAATAGAAATGATCTTGACTGATACATAATAAGGTCCCTAATAAAAAGGAAATACAGGATACTAGGATATCATCTGTTGATTGATCTTAAACATAGCAATTGGTTAAAGGTCATTGCAGTGAAATACTTTTTAACAGTCATATTTGCATTCATTTGCAGTAAGAACAATGTTTTTAAACAACATCGAATAAGTTATCAAAACTGATGTCAGATTTTTTTCACACAGTCTTTTTGTTTGCTTCTAACAAATTCACTAGTAGGCCTTTCCTCTCCTATGTATTACAGTAACAAAATGAAAGACTGTTCATTTTCTGCCAAGTACCTGTGTGTTCTGTAAAAGTAATGATTTTATTCAAAAATGCCAAGGAACCCAACAGTGCTAAAATTATAGAATCATAGAATCATTACAGCTGGAAAGGACCTTCAGGATCACCAAGTCCAACCTTCATCCCAACATCTCCCTAACCACTAGACCATAGCCTCAAGTGCTACATCTACTCATTTTTTAAACACCTCCAGGGATGGTGACTCCACCACCTCCCTGGGCAGCCTGTTCCAGTGCCTGACCACTCTTTCAGTAAAGAATTTCTTCCTAAGATCCAATCTAAACCTCCCCTGGCGCAACTTGAAGCCATTTCCTCTCATCCTATCATTAGTAATTTGGAAGAAGAGACCAACACCAGCCTCACTACAACCTCCTTTTTGGTAGCTGTAGAGAGTAATAAGGTCTCCCCTCAGTCTCCTCTTCTCTAGACTAAACAACCCCACTCCCCTCAGTCGCTCTTCGTAAGGCATGTTTTCCAGACCTCTCACCAGCCTCGTTGCCCTTCTCTGCACCTGCTCCAGCACCTCAATGTCTTTCTTATACTGTGGTGCCCAAAACTGGACACAGGACTCAAGGTGCGGTCTCACAAGTGCTGAGTACAGGGGCACAATCCCCTCACTACTCCTGCTGGACACACTTTCTGATACAGGCCAGGATGCCATTGGCCTTCTTGGCCACCTGGGCACACTGCTGGCTCATGTTCAGTTGGCTGTCAACCAACACCCCCAGGTCCTTTTCCACCAGGCAAATCTCCAGCCACTCTTCCCCAAGCCTGTAGGGCTGCATGGGGTTGTTGTGACCAAAGTGCAGGACCCGGCACTTGGCTTTGTTAAACCTCATACAACTGACCTCAGCCCATCACTCCAGCTTGTACAGATCCCTCTGCGGAGCCTTCCTGCCCTCGAGCNAGGTGGATCTCATTCGGCCCCATAGATTTATGGGTGTCCAATTAGCTTAGCAGGTCATTCACTACTATTTCCTGGATTATGAGGGGATTATTCTGGTCTCCATCCCTATCTTCCAGCTCAGGGGACCAAATACCATGAGGATAACTGGTCTGACTATTAAAGACTGAGGCAAAGAAGGCATTAAGTACCTCAGCCTTTTCCTCATCCCTACTTCCTCATCCTTACTTACTTACAATAAGACAGTAAAACTGAAGGAAAAAAAGAGAAAAGACATCTGACTATAGCCTCAGAAAACATGCACCCAATAGCATTTCCTTAACACGCTCTAATAGATTCTGGCAGAGAAGAGAATTTGATTTGGAAATTAATTATCAGCTGTCACAAAACATGGACATCATTAAAATGAGAAAATATTACAAACATGGTAAAACCTAATCCTTTTTAAGTCTGAAATAATATCAAATCAATAGTCAGCAAATACTTAAATTATGTCAAGATAAAAGTTCAAACAGATCATATTTTAATAGTGCCATACAACTAGAAAAATGGAAAACCATAAGTTCATATTCAGTTTTATTTGGTGATTTCAATTATCTATACTTTCAGTAAAAGAAAAAAGGTTTGAAACACGTCAAACAATTGTGTTTTAAAAGGATACAGAAGAAAAGTCCATATGTAAAATGTATTAAAAAAAAATCCAGTAAAGTCCAACTCTGAAAACTGGTAGGCCAACAATATTGTGTAACAGGCAGAAACTCTGGTGGAAACACAAACATGAAATCTCACTACAAAAGAAGTAATGACTCTTCATGGCTTTGGGAATACCGCATGCCAAATCCATAAAAACTGACTTTGCACAGGGTTTCATTCTTGTCCTCATGTGAGGCATAACATTTCATTTAATTTTCAGAAGGCATTCTGGATTTTACATCCTTATTCATATCACAGCACCATAATGCCTCTCTCTGTGAATCTGTGAAACACATAGCTGTGTGTCAGCATTTCATTCTTATCAAGTACATGTCAAAAATTTATATACCGAATTAGTATCTACGTATCAGATCTGAAACCAGTAATAAGGACAGTAGAATGTAATAGATATCCAACTGCATATCATGTAGACAATACAGCCTTTCGGCAGACAATCCCCAAGACCTAGGTGCTGTAAGAGAACGGATACTTAAGGCCCAAGCAACTCTTCTTCTCTATGCAGAAAGTAGGGAAAAGTGCTTCTCTCACCCTGGTTTGAACAGACTTCCCAAACTTTCATTTCTCCCTCAGCACTGTATAGAGAATTCAACTGTGTTTCAGCTTCCTTTAAGAACACACTTTATACAGAATCATTAGAACACTGTAATCTTCTACAAATACATCATATATGTAGTATGTCTCACCTTGCATATATACTTCCAGTAAGGTATTAAAGGATTACTGATGTGCAGATGAATACTCTATTTTAAGTGCAAAGAAATGCAAAGCAAGCACAAGAGGAAGACTGTCAATCATGTGAGAAGGAAATGTTAATTTTCTTTAAGATTAATTCCTCCACCAACTTACTTTAAGGGAGGAAGGGTAGAATTATTTGCGACAATGAAATGGAGGTATTCAAGCACCTCAACACATCTAGGAAAATGCATATCTCAAAATGTACATTCTATACTTCAGCAGGTGAAGGTAAGGTGTACAAAGAATTTCTATCTTTTCATTTCAGTGTCCAACAGCGTGCCTGATCAAGTGTTAGGTTCAAAATGCAACTAGTTGTTAAGAGGCAGGCATACAAGTGTTGTCACCTAAGTAAGCCATATTCCTAAAGTACAGCCTTTTGTCCTGTATAATCAAGATAATAAAAATGGATTAAACAATTCTGAGATCAGACAACTAATGCAAGGTTAATTTAAAATGCCCTCATCATTCCTTTCAAAAATCTGCATACTCAAGAAACTGTAAAAAAAAAAAATTGGGCACAGGGAGAGGAAAAAAAGAAGTGGGAGGGGGAAAGGGGAAAAAGCCACACACACAAAAAAAACCAAACCCACCCACCAAAAAATAAATAACAGAAACAGAATCCCTGCTATTTTCTTTTTTTACCTGCCAGTTTGACACACAAATATATTAAGGGTTGGGAATTAATGGTTTTATCATAACAATCTATGCCACCTCATCATCATTCAGAATAGGAGCAGTGATGCTTACTATACATCCACAGTATTATTTCAAGTCATAGAAACAACTACATCACATTTATTTCTAATTGCAGTTGCCAAAAAAACCCCCACCAAAAAACCACCACCATACTTGAAGCTGTACTTTTCCTTTTTCTTTGCACTAAAATTGCACAAATACAAATTTAATTTTGTACATAGTTAAATGCAGTTTGAGCCATGAAGTTAAAAAAACCCCACCTTTTCATAATTAAATTGTGAATAGTTTAAATAGAACTACCTAAAATACATCATTATGGAAGAACCAGTTCAAGATATATTTTTGACAATAAGCTTGTCCCATCATTACTTTGGCTTGAAAATAAGAGACAATCTAACAGACAATCAAGAGTAAGATGCTATAGATACATTTCTTCATGACTAGTTTACCAACTTCCTTCATGAATCATATTCTCCAATACTATAAAATGTCTGTTGCAGAGAGAGAGGGAACTCAGGCAGTATCTGCTGAAAGCTAACTTAGTACATTACTACCCAGGAACATCTTCATTAAATTCATTAGTTACAAATCATCATGTTAAATAAGCACTCTGGGTATTTAATGTTTTAATGGAAATGTGCTTAAGAAAATTAGTTATGTCTCAACTTACTCCACAGTGTTCAAAGCAAAGCTCTTTGTCATTTGTGCAATATCACATATATAATAATTATGAAACGGTGACATACATACTTGGTTATTAAGAGCATTTTAATAACTAGGATGTGTTAAACATAAAAATTACTAGAAAAAAGAAAATTCCTCTTTTTTCTAGAACATGACACAATGCCAAATGTCTAAGGATATAGTAGGATGATAAACTACCTAGTTAGTACATTTTAAGAAGTTACCATCTCTCTATCAAGACACAGTAGATGTTCAAATACATTTGTCTGGGTATAGCACTGAGAGTGATAATGTTTAGCTCTGCAAGTCATCCAGTTCACTATGCTAGCTTCTTTTTTCCCCCCCTATTTAACCCTGTTATAATGGATAACAAAAATCACAGACTGGAATGAGAGGTCTATAAAACTGTCTTTGTATTCACTCCAATTAAAGTTTTTTTAAAAATGAAATAACCTTTTTAACATAAAGGAAATGAATGATGCTAGAAAGGTGATTTTTAAACTACTTACCTAATGTATACATTGCTAGCTACATCTGCATGCACATACTATCTTCATTTGGATCATCTAACAATGCTTTATTTAATCGATCATTTGTGCATGTTGTGAGATATAACCAGCACTATATGCATGTAAATTCTGCATTTTTTCTAAGTAAAATTTTAAAGGCCGTAATATTATTACTTGTATTTATGTTTCCCAGCCTAAGACTTCAATATCTGCCGAGGCTGATTCAAAATTGTCCCCATTTTGCAACAAAGTGAGAGTGTGAAAGACTGAATGATTTCATCAAATCCTATAATTAGGAGCAGATCTGGAATTAGAACACAATACATAAGCACAAAATTTCTGTGTAAATAAATAAAATACAAAAGCTACATTACACCAAGTATAGACATTCTTCATTATCTGTTCTGCCATTTTTATCTGCTTGCAGTACTTAAAGGAATTCTATTGTTATTTGCATTTTAAATATTACAGCTTGAAAAAATGGCATATTTATCTTCAAAACAATTTTCGTAATAGAGGAGGACCAGCACTATCCAATGCATTTGAAACAACAGTAAAGAGATGGATGCAACCGCCATTCAGAAAGCCAAGGGCAGAGTTGGAGCTTAGAACTCAAAATCTTTTAATCCTAGCCTCGTGTTTTAACACTGGTAAATGCTGCCTGTCCCAGGCTGTTAGTGAGAATTGTATTTATGCTCTGACAGTAAAGTACACTCTTTGAATGTGTGATACCCAAAGGAGAAGATGAGAAACAAGAAACCATATGTCTGAAGTCTTTCTGAATATGCCTCAAGAGCATCAGAAATGGGAAAGCAGTTTTAGGAAAAAAAAAAAAAAGCCACACATGAATATCCATTCTAGGATTCCTGATATGTTCTGAAAGAAGAACTAAATGAAAATTTATGTGGCAACATAAAAATCAAAGAACTATCACAACAGATTAGTATTAATATGATGTACACTAAAAGGTTATCATACACACACTTTCTAAGGACTGCAAAGGCTCATTTTACCACCCCAGCCGCAAAACAAAGCTCTTCTCACAACAACATACTGAATGAGTTGTAATGGAGACCTGAATCTTTTTCTGATCACAGCATAGCTTCTCATTACACTTAGCTTACAACACACCACATAATCATAGTCTGTAAAGTACTACGAGTCCTTCCTAAGGTATTTAATCCCACAGTAAAACCAAAACAGATGTAAAAAGAAATGACTGAAAGCTTCTCGAACTTTGCATGAATCTGTTCAAGGGAAAACACAAAACAAACAAACAAAATAAACCCCAACTACCTACCGCTGAAAAGGCACATCAGTTAATTGCTATGGGTGCAACAGCTAGTCCAGCAAAAAAGTACGTTTTGTCATCTCCGTAAAGTCTGGACGTTATCTGTCTGCTTGTGAACTTACAGAACACCTCTCGTAGGGTACAACTACTAGGAAGTTTATAGAGCCTTCTGAAAGTACATAAGGAATACTAATACCACAGCTCATTGTTTTTTCATCATGAGTTCACACATTTTCTCAGTATTTACAAGTAGGTGTCCCTTTAGTTAAAGTTAGAAATAAAAAGATCAACAAATTAAATCCTTTCAAGGAAATGTATGAAGTTACATTGCCCTCTGCTGATGAAAAGCTAAAACAGGACATAAAACCAGAGCTAATGAACACTGAATAATGTATGTTACTGAAATTCAAATATTTGTTTTGCTATGATAAAATTCTAACAAATCCCAAATGTTTTTCAAAGAATTGTCAGCAAAAAGCAATATAGAAGATATCTGAATAAGAAAAAACATGCTTCTTATTTTTTCCGCCCCCAAGAGTTAGGAAACATACTAATTTTATTTTACTCTATGATAAATTTACCAGCATGATCCCATTTTAAATTACTTACCATATGAAAATGTTTGTCCAATCAAGTTGCATATTATTAACACCATTTTTTTTCCGTGAAATGGTATCTTATTTAGCAATAAGCCAAACAATCCACTCCACACTGGTGTTCAAAGGCCATTTTTTAAAGAAAATATATAGAAGAGGTTAGGAAAAGAACCTTATATACAGGCTATACGTACTCTTTGATGATTAAAATAGACCTACTCATATTACAAATCAAATAATATGTTCTCATATAGTCTCCAGATCTCATATTGGTTAAACACTGGATTTACATTTATAAATATTTTAATATTTTCACCATTAGTTAGAAGAAATTCTTGCTGCCTGTTATTTTTTTTGTCCCAAGCACTACAGCTTATTGCTGGTAATGCTAATGTGTTATTAACAACAGCTGGAGCCAGAGAGAACTGTGTGAACTACCTCATTCTGGCATGTCATACTGGAAGAGTTTACAAAAAGTAGTGTTGTGGTTTGAGTTAGAACCAAACCAATTCTGTTCAGAGTCTCTGCTAACTAACTGCACTTTCTGAAGCTCACAGCATGTTTTCACAGACAGTGTCTGCTTCTAGCAGTGATAATGTTTGACGTTTAGAGTTACTATCAGGAGTTGGTGTGCAGACCAAGGTCACTGCTAGATCTCGTGTACCACATCGGGGGGTGCAAAGAGTGAAAGACCACACCTGCACGAAGGAGCGGTCAGGACAGGTGATCCTAAACTGACCAACGAGGTATTCCATCAAATATATGTGATATTCAGTATGAAGCTGAGGGATCATTAGGGTCTCGACACTCCTCTTCACTTTGGGATCCTTAGGCCTTCTTTTTTGCCTTCAGTGGAGACTACTCTTCCCTTCGATCTTCTTGCTTCTCAGCCCTGCCTTTGATCCTGATTCGTGTGCTCCTGAACTCAGTTCCCATCAGCTGCTGAGCCCAGTCTAGGACTTTCCCAGTGCCTTCTCTACAGCCTCAGTGGTGATGGTGACATAATTGCAGGGAGAGGTTGGATTCAATACTGGTTTTGTATGTTTTTGTATATATTACCTTTTATTATTATTACCTTCATTAAAGCTGTTTCAGTTTTCTTTTATAATCCAGAAGCCTCTCTCTCCTTCCTTTCCTCTCCTAATTGGGAGAGGAGGGGGCCACAAGTCTCTCTCCCTTATCCTCTTTCTCTTCCTCTAATTGGGGTGGGGGGAAAGAGAGCATCTGTTCATAGGTGGACTGGATAAACCTCAACAGTTGCTGCTCATTTTAGCTTTGCTCTTGTCTAGACTCTAGTCCTTCAAATAAAGTTCTAGACCAAAGTAGATTAGTTCAAATAAACAGCAGCAGAGTAGATCAAATTATAGCCTAAATTCCCTTCCAGCTTTTAATGTCTTGGTCCTGCACACCTACCACAAAGTAACAAGAACTATTTGGAAAAGAAAGAACAAATAGGAAACATGACAGAACACTATTACTTCTTGGACTTTTATAAGTAGCAGAGAGTTAATCAACTAACATATACTGGTGATGTGATTAAACAGAAATGTTAAATATAAGCAGCTATCCTGATATGTATGCACAGCAGCGATCTCCAGCTCACACGTACTCTCAGACATCCACTGTTCAAGTATGTTGACCCCCAACTACAGTGACAAGACCAGAAATGAGAAGTAGATATCAACAAAGTAAGGGTGTAGAATCAACCAAAAAACAAACAAAACCAAAAAAAGCCAAAACAAAAGAAAAAAAAACAAACCTGAGACTCATAGAAGTGCTTACATTCTTACAAGTTTCTACCCAAAATATCTTTTTCACCTTGGCCCAACAATTCAAATGTGCAAACATGTTCAGACACATGCCTTAAATCTCCAGATACCCACAATTTTTGCCAGCGGAGTTTCCAGGTTGCCTATAGTTTTGCTGCTTATACAGTATGTCATCATTTCTGTCTTGAAAAAGGTAAACAGCTCAACATCCAAGCCAAACCAAGAACTTCCAAAATAGGTAATTAGAACAGATGTACCAAGAATATTCTCCATATGTACCTAGCAAGACTGAGATCCAAGTGAAAGACTGCAGCCATTTTCATTCACATATTTCACCAGAAAAAACATTTGACCATGTAAAGACTACTTGTGACCACCTGACAACAGAGGTGCTGCCATCCTCTTCTATAAAGGGTTTCAGGATTCATAAAGGGTGTGAAGATGAAAATTTCTAGAACATGGAAGTTCTTCATCTTCCTCATCATGTGTGATGTTCAAGCCTCACCAAGTCAATATTCCTGTAAGCAACATTCTAACTCAGGAGAGGACACTGAAGCCACACATGTAAGCCATGTCAAGCTGCACTAAAGCAGCATTTCATATACTCAATATTGCCTAAATCCAAGAAATTGAAGAGATTTCCTAGAATTATGTAGCATTTTCTAGTTTCCAAAGCAAAACCAGTTTCAACAACCATACATCAATCCCAGTACAGGTACATCCCTAGATGGGACTTTAGATGTCTTGAGATACTCATATGAAAACAAAACAATTGTCCTCAGGTACAAAAATATGTATAAGGGTGTCTTCTGGTCATTTGGAAGCGACGGCTCTTACTAGTCTAAAATTCTATGGATCTCACAAAAAGCACGTCTGATGCTCTGATTCAGAAATGCTCTGTGTAAGAACCTAAAATGGCAACATGAACGTGGGGAAAAAACAACTGAAGGGAAAGACTATGATGGTGATTTCAGAAACAGAAGACTTAAAACCAGAAGTTTTTTAACTGAAATGATAATAAGTCCTGGCTCAAAGGAGATGCAAAGAAAATAGTAATGGAAATAATCTTTATTTTAAAGCCCTTCTAAGAAAATACACAAGTCCAAAAATAGCATGAAAAAACTAATAATCCTCTAAGATCAAGTGAAACAATTGCTCACTGAACTTCTCCTATCTTTGAATTTGCATTTAGGCTATTGGCCAGGTTGTGCTAATTTCATATGTGGCTTATTAGATTAGCATCTCACTTGTCTTCATTATTGCAACTCACTTTGAAAATTGTTTCTTGGATGGTAACCATAATCAAATACATGACACAATGAAATTTTAAACTAGGTATTTCCTGAACTTGGAATTCAAATGTTTCTGTACTCGTTTTTCCAGTAAATGAAGAATTAAGAATGGCCAGGAAGTCATGAATCTTTTCTGGTATACAGACCCATTCATAGTGCTAAAAACCTAAGTTTGCCAGAAAAATACTTGAGGAGATAGAAAGTTCAGAGAATAAACTCCACACAAAACCTTAAAGAGCTCAAGGATGGAAGACAAGAGGTGTATCAATGCTCATCTACATAAGAGACAAAAATGTATTTTCAGAATTGGAAAAAAAAAATAAAATGCAGATTATGTTAGAATTTGCCTTATAGGGAGTTTTTGATTGCTGTTCACTCATCAAAAAGTTGTGTATTTTTTACGTTGTAGTGAAGTAATGGTGTCAAGTAGCTATTTCAGCAATTAAACAATACTGAAAGTCAATTTCACAATTACTGTAAAAGGCATATATAAAGTAAAACAATTTTCTTTCCTGGGCTATTGGGAAAGAAGAAAAAGGATGTTAAATAGAATGAAAGTTATTTTTTAACCTACAGACATAGAGCAACAGTTCAGATTATTACAAAGTTCCCCCTGCACAAATCAATCTAAATGAAAGTAAGTCATTTGTAAGAGTGAGAGGGTGACAGAATAACTATAATCACAAATTCAACCAGGATGTTAAGTATTGCTAAAGGTACCTGTTAGACTAGGTACATTTATTGTATGAGTGATCCCTAAGTGATCATTACTTTAACAAAAAAACCCCAACTCAATTATACTTGTTGAAAGGCAATCATCACCTTTACAGAGATCTACTCATTCAAGTAATGGTTCTTTGGAGGCAGAGGAATCACTCTATGATAGAATCATAGAATCACAGAATTGTTTTTGCTGGAAGAGACCTTTAAGATCATCAAGTCCAACTGTTAACCCAGCACCTCCAGGTCACCACTAAAACATGTCCTTCAGCACAACATCTACATGTCTTTTAAATACCCCAGTTCCCTCAGCTGCTCCTCATAAGGTTCTCTAGGCTATTGACCAGCTTCATTACCCTTAGGACATGCTCTAGCACCTCAATGTCCTTGGAGTGACAGCCCCCAAAACGAACACACTACTACAGGTGTAGCCTGACCAGCTCAAAGTACAGGTGGATGATCACTTCCCTAGTCCTGCTGGCAAACCAACTATCACCTAACTTGGTGTCATCTACAAACTCACTGAGGGTGCCCTCGATACCCTCCTCCAAATCACTGATAAAGATGTTAAACAGAACTGGCCCCAGTACTGAGCTCTATGGAGCTACTTGTGACTGGCTGGCAACTGGATTTAACTCCATTCACCACTACTCTTTGATAGTGATGCATTTATAGAAACATTTTTTAATTGTTTTTATTTCAGTATTGGAGCTTTTTCATCACCGTACTGACTGACACTCCTGCAACACTCTCAGGTTGTCACTAATCCAAGAAGGTCTGAACTGCTAAACTATCCATAAAAATGCACTTTACAAAGATGTATTCCTTCTAAGAGAAAATACAAAACCACCATTACAACAATTTTTATTCACAACTGTTACTATAAATGATGCACTTATGTCCAGCAAAAGACTTGTATTAAGTTTTTGCCTACGGTAAAACATCATAATATACCAGTAATTTCTAAAAGCCAGCAACAAAATCCTAAGCACTTCTAACTGTAACAAATAGACTTATTAAATATAAAATTTTAAAAAAAAAAAGAATAATAAATAGGGAAAAAAAATCAAAATAGGAAAGAAGAAAAAAAAATTGGGGGGGGAGTCTTCTCTAAACCCCCAATTTTTCTTCATTTTACTGTATGTCAAATTTCAAGAAATTCAGTATGTTTCACACACTAGGGATGCTCTCAAGAAACAATACTGCTGTGTGTCACCTGACATTATATTCTTTTTTCTGAAAAGCTATTTATCAGAGTCTTTCAGACTCTGCACAGAACAGAGTTTGTCACTAGTCATTTTTACAGTCATGGCCAAACAACAATGGAAATTACATGGAAAAATTTGCATCTTTCTGGTCACTACAGTTATCAAAGGATTAAGATAACAAATGGGACATGAATCCCCTTTGTTTCACCTGGAGCCCACTGTTTCAAATTTACTGAAACAAACAGTCCATTTGCCAGACATCCGCACACTTGCTTTATTCAGCCATTCTATCTATGTCCTAATATCAATGCAAAAATGTCAGCAACTAATTTTCTTAAGGATTAAATCAGTTCAAAAATTATTTTTAAAATCCAATTGGCTGATTTTCAGCATTCTCATTTACGACTAGTTTTGAGAAAACAACTATGTCAATTCTAACCAGCTTTCAAAAGTCCTACAGTATCAATAGACTTCTTGCATCTTACTTGTGAAGATTCACAATATCAACATAATCAAATCTGATAATCTGATTGCTCCTTCAGTTTTTCTACCATATATTCATGTATTTTCAAGTATTTGCAATTGGAGAGAAAACAGAACAGAGACAGCAATCCAAAAGAGTTTAAACCTTACTTTAAGTAATCAACTAATTCATTTGCAAATTACATAAAAGAAAATAAAGCCAAACAAATTAAGGAATTCTCATTATTAATTATATTTTAACATGAACATTTGCAGATCATCCATGTAAAAGATCCAAATTCATTAATGTTCAATAAGAAATAGCCCTATTAATACTTGCAAATTATCTATAGTTGTGGCAATAGGCTCCCCACTGCACCCCAACCCGA
>VYZX01023596.1:1627-12871 GCA_013401335.1 Brachypteracias leptosomus
TTATCCTCCCAAAATAAAAACTGAAAAAAAAACCCACCCCAAAGCCCAACATATTAATCACACTGTCTGTGCTGGCTTGTCATTTTTATCTCCCACTCCCATCTGTTCAGTTTCTCTCAGCTGGAAACAAGAGAAAAAGCCTGCAACATTCAACAGCCTTCCCTGGAAGTTGGAGCAGCCAAGAGATCAAAGGTTAGAAATGGACCCATATTGTAGATACGTTTTTTTAAAATGCATTGGCAATTTATATATATTGCCTATATGTGTTTTACCATCAAAAAAAACCAAACTGTAAAGCCAAGTCAGCATGGCCATAAAATGACTGAACAAAAGTGAGGATAACGAGATAATTTCCTTAGGCCTTTGGGCTCTATTAGTAATATACATAAATCCTCTCATCTCTTTTCCCCATTTAGAAAAAAAAAAAAAAATTAGAGTCACTTTCAGACTCTGCAGTTGACATTGGAAAGGATTCGTGGTGCTTCTGCAGCATCGGTCCCAGGTTTCTCAAGTTACCCACCTTAGGTGGTGGTGGGGAAATCATATTTCAGGCAGCTTAGTGTATGATGCTCCCAAATACCAAAGAAATGTTTAAGTAAGAATTCTTTTAAGTATTTTTAATTCCTGCTTAGTTGTTTTGATTTGTATTTTTTCAATAAAATAGTCCAGAGTTTTCTTCAGAACAGGAATTCCAGTCAACAGACAGCTCTATAAATTAATCAGAGTTCTTTACTTCATTAGTACAACTACACAGATGGAGAATTTGCATTGGTGCTAGAGGTCTAAGCACCCAAGCATCAAATTAAGCTGCATAAACCATTATAAATTACTATGTAACTAGATTGCAAAGTAGCTGATTTATATCTACTGCATTCCTTGGTCGTGACAGGACCAAGTAATCCAGCCATTTGCAATGCTGAGTTATTTCTCCTAGGCATCTCTCCTTTTCAAGGTTTTATTTATTTATTTAGGACCAAGACATAACAGAAATAATTAATCTTTGTGCTGGCTCTGGACCCAGTTCAAGAACCAAATGGAAAGCACTTGGCTGCTCTGGAGCCTGCCAGCATTACTTTGGCTCTTTGATACAAAGCAGACCAAACCCAAGGTTGATCTAACCCACTACTCACAGCAGCAGCTGAGGTGTACTGTAGTCCTACTGGTAGAAAGCAGTTGGAAAACGCAGAAGTTCAGCCTGGATGTCTCCTGCTCCAGCGATCCCCAGAGAGTAGAGGCAGAAGGTAAGAGGTAGCAACTACTGTTCTCATCACAAGCAAAGCACTGACAGATTCTTTAGCTAAGTGAAAGCTGATGACTCTGGAACAGGTTAATGAGGCACAAAGATGTGTTGGGAGAGAGAAAACTGGAGCCCATGTGAACATCAGAGTTAAATCCCATGCGCCATATATCACATCTCTTAGTATGGCTCAGTAATACAGCACAGCTGGTGTCCAAACAGCTATTTACAGATGGGAAATACACAAAGATGCTGAATGGACCTGCTCATACTTAGACAGCTGCTCCTCTTAATAAAACCTTATATTTAAGGCCAACTGACCTTACCTTTATGATATAGTATCTGATACTAATGGCTGGTAGTTTGAGACCTGATACAGACAGACCACCCTACAGACTTAGTTGGGCTGCAGTCAGTCATAAAAATAAAACTCTTTTAAATAGGTTATTTGGCCAAGAGTAACAGCAAACACCCATCAGTAACTAATATGTCAGCAATTATGATTATTCTAATCAAACTACTTAACTCTGAAATTCAAAATGTAGAGTGTTTGATAACTATGACTACAAGGTCACTGTGAAATGATCCCTCTTGGGTATTTTACAAAAATACCATATGATTCACATAACAAAGCGTTTGTCCTGCTGCCTTAAATTACTGGGTTTATATATTTGATAGAATAGGAAAGCAAAAAAAAAAATCAATGCTGATCAGATATGGAAGAAAATATTGACATAACAAGATTCCTTTACTTAAATTTATAACATCCATGGAAATTTCAAGATATTAAGAATAAAGAGACTTGACCTGAATTCTAAGAAAATAAATATCCAGAGAACAAAACCAAAGCAAGTTTTTCCACAAGATTTAACAAATGGAAAGCGATAAGAGTTTTCTGCTCCTCTCAATGCATCAAACCTTTGTGAACAGATGGTAGCAGATACGTGTGATGCAGTGGGCAGCATTTCCATATCACGCTGCTGGCAAATATCACCACCATTTAACTCATCTACTGTGCACGCCCTCAGAACACACAAACACATCGCTGACCTGTCAGAGATGGTCAGCACATATCCCTCAAGTCAATGGTAATGAGTACTCCATACCAGCCTCTCCTTACATTACGCACATTGAAGAGCTAGTTTTTTCATCACTTCAATGACTACAAAATAAACATTTTCCTCTGTTTTTCAGGCAAAGGCAGAACACTCCAATTCACCCAGTCTTTTAGCCAAAAGAAACTGAAGCTGAGACAAGTCAAGAAGCCAGCCGCCACATGAATTTGGCTTGTAACACTAGAGGACCCCTTTCTGTGAGATGAGTTGTTATATGAACAGAGGATGAAATGAAGCCTACCCATGGGCTGCCACCTCCTCCTCAGTCTCCCTCTTACCTCCCTGCCATGTCCCTTGTGACATCAAGGTTCTCTTTAACACCATCACTTCCTTCTTCTAATTGCAGATAGAGACATCCATTTTCCTCCTGGACCACACAGGACAGAACTAATTGACCCCTTACTGCAGATTTTTCATTAGTGGGGGCCTAATTTAAGTCTCTCTTCCCTATCCCATCAAGAATTTCCATAATATGGACAAGGGACTTCAGCATTTGATTAAACTGGGTTAGGGAATTCAAGATTTTGAGGAAATGGGGGTGAGGGGGAATAGCTGGAAATGGAAAACTGAGGGAACAG
The DNA here is from genome assembly GCA_013401335.1 of Brachypteracias leptosomus. Taxonomy (NCBI): domain Eukaryota; kingdom Metazoa; phylum Chordata; class Aves; order Coraciiformes; family Brachypteraciidae; genus Brachypteracias; species Brachypteracias leptosomus. Next base: position 4,558 of record VYZX01023596.1, read on the forward strand.
GGGCAGGACATGAGCCAAGAAAACACAACAAAACTTTGACTAAGTATGCACAGATTAAAGAAAACCTGACACATTTCCCACCAACCAAAGTCACTAGCAAAAATTCTATTTTTTTTAGGCCAAAATTTCACCTTTGTCTTGACTTAATTTAATGTATATGACTGCCAAGTCAGTGTGAGCTTCCAGGGAATGTATTGTACAGCATAATTAATCATGGCTAACATTCAGTTCATTTCTCATATCCTGTTTGCAGTTGTAGTAACCAAGAGGATGTTTTTCATAAGCATACATCTTTATTATAATCTCAGAATTATCTGCAGGATCAGAACATAGTTCACATACCAAAATAATCCCAGAGATTCTCAACACTAAGTAATATACGAAGTCAAGCAAATTTAACTTTAACATGTATTGCAGCATTCTGTAGATCAGTTTGAAGACTTAAGTAAACTCCACACATTCGTTATGTTGACATAAGAAACAACAATCCTTAACTGTCCCTGCATTGAGAATCTCTAGTTAGAAACCTGTACAGACCTCTCAATTTCTTTTTGAGAGAATGTACAAAGAAATGAGTTGTTTCATATGTAGTCTTCTGGAAAGTATATTTAGTATATTGTCAACAGTAACTTGCTTTTTATCATTTATTATGACCAATAAAAATCCCACAAAATAAGTCAGTCCCCAACAGAAGAATGATGTGGACCTGTTGGAGCATGTCCAGAGGAGGGCCACAAACACTATCAGAGGACTGGAGCACCTCTCCTATGAGGACAGGCTGAGCAAGTTGGGGTTGTTCAGCCTGGAGAAGAGAAGGCTCCAAGGGGAACCTGATAGTGACCTTCCAATACATGAAAGGCACCTATAAGGCGGCAGGGGAAGAACTGTTCACAAGGGTTTGTAGAGACAGGACTAGGGGTAATGGTTTTAAGCTAGAAAAACATTGATATAGGTTGGACGTTAGGAAAAAGTTTTTTTAATATGAGGGTGGTGGATCACTGGAACAGGTTGCTCAGAGAGGTGGTGGAGGCCCCATCCCTGGAGACATTCAAGGTCAGGCTTGATGGGGCTCTGAGCAGCCTGACCTAGGTAGAGATGTCCCTGCTTATTGTAGGTGTGGACTAGATGACCTTTGGAGGTCCCTTCCAATCCAATACATTCTAAGATTCTACGATTCTAAGATACCACCTTCAATCGCAAGCTCCTCATGACGTATTAAAGATCTTACATGTTTGCTCTTAAAAGACCAAAGAAACATAAAATCCCAAACTATCTTTCCAAGCCTCTAGGTTCTCTGAGTAAACTGCCCCCTTGCCAATTCAACTACTAACACTCATACAGAAGTAGCACCTAGAAGTCCCATTCATCAGAAGTCATTGATTCAAACAGCGTGTGTCAGACCTTTCCTGATCAGGCAATTCACAACCGACACTGAACATAGGACTCTGCCTCCAAAATGTTGTGGGTTTTTTAACCTAAAAAAGCCCTGTTTTTTTTTTCATCTAAAGACTATTTATTTTCCATTTCACAGGAGATGTTGTATTTTCAACATTTTATTCTGATTGATATGGAGAGGAAAAATATTAGACTCTCATACAGTCCCAGTTACTACTAAATATGTGCTCTGTTCTATGTCTCCAGCTTTTTAAAAGTCAATTCAAGATGAGAACCTCCCTCAAGTTTTAAAAATAAATTTCATCACTAAGAGTTGGTGAGAGATGTCTCAGAGTTATGTAAGTAAGAAGGAATATTGATAACTATTTTGCTTCACTTTGAATGATTCATCTGCCCTGACAGGCTCACCAGAACTGCATAAAGCAAATTAAACACTTGTGGTCCCAAAATTACTCATAGTAGACACATTTGTACTGCCTAAGTGTGCTGCTAGCTCTCTTCTTCCTCAGGCCTACACCACACTCAGCAACATCCCCCTCAGCAGACCTTCACCTTCTCTTATTCTTCATCTGTTTGCTCTTCTCTGTCTTGAATCAGCCAAGGGGGAACACACCACTGAGGGAGAGCTCAGCAAGCTGCCCCCAACAAGAAGCTCCTCCAACTGGTCCCAACAGGAACTCTCTGCAAACTGATCAGCTCCTTGTTGCTTCTCAATAACTGGTCGGTCCCTGGTTGATCTGTCTCTAGCCTCACCCCCCACCCCAACCATGATCACCTGGGGGCAGCTGGGGCCTCACACAGCTGGGCCAGGTTCTGCCTCTGGGGCCTGAAACCACCTGGGGAACAAAACATGTTGCTGGGTTGGGACTCATCCACAGGTCAACTCCACCTTGGGGCCCACAGCCCAGGACCCAGCACTTCACTAAGACACAGCCCATATAGATATAAATGGGGTTAATTAGCAATGTTTCAGCTCAAGTGTCAACAAGGTCACAAAGTTTATGCTACACATGAGTACTTAAGAGTTAACGATTAGATCCTCAAAAAGTTACAAAAACAAATTAAACACCAGGAATGGGCACACAGGACATCAATTTCACTGAACTGTGCACAAGGGGCAAATTCACAGTCTTATTTTACACAACCCTTTTCATAATGTATTCCCTGTACAGTCAAGAAACTAGTAAGATGTTCCAGAGGGCAGTAGGAAAGACCTAGCTGGGTTCTCTACACAAGGCATTGCTCACATATGCTCTTCAGAGACTCGGCTAAACATATAAAGAACAGAAATTAGACAGAGTGGGTACTGTTTCCACTCCTCTTCCTCACTCAATGCAAATATACCTTTAGATTTAAAGATAGTCTTTACTGGTTCTTAATATTGCAAACAGAAGAAATAAGAGGTTCATAGAGACTTTCAATGGCTAAATCCATAAATTAGTACACACTTGATTCGCATCTGCAAGGAATACAAAGGAAGCAAAAGTAACAGCTGTAATGTTACAACCTTGATTATTTTTACTTACAACTTAAAAACCCATACTCCAGTCTTTTGAAACACAGATGTTACAATAGGCTTAAGGTAGTTAAGGTCTTACCAAAAGCCAGTGAGCCCTAAGAATACGTTGATTTAGGATGCGTTCAGGTACCTGCAGAAGAAAATTTAGGCAAAATGATATAGCATGTAACAGGCAGATGCACATATTGTGTTAAAAATAGTCTACATAAGTGCCAGTAAAATTCAAGAAGTGTACCATGTGGGAAGCAATATGAAAATAACACTAGAGAGAAATGATTGCCTTACCAATTCTTATTAGAAAAGTAATAGCTGTCTTATAAAGGTAGGATGTATCAGTGACAAGGCATCCTGAAGCTGAAGAAATACACAATGCAAGAGTTACTAAGAAAGCAACACAAACTTAAACAAATGACAAGCTTTTCAAATGTCAGCCCCAAACATTTGAGTTTAAGTTCTCCAGGAAGGCTTTTAATTCAAGTCCTCCTCAGCTTTCACTGGAGAATTGTTCCTGTGCTGCTTATAAAAAGGTTGGTGTTGATGATTTGGTCTGTGCCTGAAAACACTGTCATCAGTTCATACTAGGAATCATCTTCTGGTATCGTCCAGTTCTTGGATATGAGTCTATGCTATATATAACTCCATGCAACACCTTTCATTATCTCCTTGAGGAGAGAAATGTCTGTCTTTGAGAGATGCAGAACTGAAATCTTTGCTGCAGTACAATATGACTCAGTACACATCTGCGGCTTGTTTCGGGTGCTTTGGGGGTTTTTATCCCCTCAATAGAAGATTACCAGAGGAACTTCCTAAAACATCTTTCATATAGGCTTAGTGCCATCAGAACATTCAGTCTGATATAGAATGCTTGTTCACATGTCAGGAAAGTTCTTGGTGTGCAATTGACAATAAAATCATTTGTCATTCTACTAAATAATCATTTAAAATGGAAACCAAAGATCATGTACCTAGAAATAATCACAGGTGGTCATCTGTTCCTTCATTGGAGGAATTCTACTTTCCAAATGCTTGAAAGACATATGGAAAGGCAAGATGCACAGATGATCGGAACAGCAAGAGTACAAAGCATTAATTCTTTCAGATGGAAGAAGAATATTTACATTAAACACTGCCTCCTACCAGTGGATATTAAAATCTAGACACTCAGAAAAGTATTCTAAGCATATCTGTTCACCAAAAGTTTCACTAAACTTCTGTATAGCATAAGAACTTAGCAGAGAGCACACAAATTCAGCCAACGGAAATAGTTAATGCTATGTCATTGAAGTCCAACATCATGCTACAGATCACTACTAGGAGTAATTTTTGTTTATTCTGTCTCTGCTTTCTTAACATCTAAATACTTAGAACTGAACAAACAAAGAACTCAATCATTTCTTAGAAAAATCCTATCCCACTCCCCCAGATAAACTCTACCAGTCTGGAAGTGCCATCGCAATTAGACAGACTGGCAAGAAAGTCTTGAAGCTTCTGTGAAGAACTAAGAGACAGCATTCCTAGACTTGGCCTTCTCCTTAGCCATGGAAAAAGTCAGCACCTTTGGATAAGTGCCTCAACTCCTGTGTGCTGCTTAAACTATCTGTCCTTTTCCGTACTCCGCCATTTAATGGGCTAGAATTTTTAGTCACTAGTTCTCTCCTCCACAAGTACCTGACTGTGGTTTAAAAGAATTATTCAGAAGTTTCATTTTTGCTGCAATTTTTATGCTATTGGCTTTTATTTTTTTAACCTTCAAAATAGGAAGTGTGGATGATCGCTCTACAGGACAGTAAACGTCCAGACAGAGGGAAATGGTTAAGACACCTATGCACAGCCAAAAGTATTCAGTATTTAGATACTCCTGGAGAAGCAACACTGTTTCCATAAACATGGACTCTTAAAAATATCCAAGCAAAAACTGCACTCTAGCAAGGTCTTTAGAGTACAAAAGAAGCAATCATTCTTCACAGGTGTATGCCTTTAAGGTCTTCTACAGAAATACACAACAAACAACAGTTCACAAATTAAGATTATGGGAGCAATCTTGTTCTATCAGTAATAGCAAAGGTAGAGCAAAAAAACCCCACATTACAGTTCAGAAATGAATAGCAGAGAACAGCTGTTGCATCTCATGGATCAAAGAACACGATTTTCTCCGAGCTATGTTAACAGCTGAATTTGAGTTCTAGAGAAAAACAGGCAAGTAACTTTCCTTCATGGAAAAATACAATTTATTCGGGAACCCAGTGAAGCTTCGAGACAATCACTACAGATTATGAAGACAATATTCACAGAATCATAAAAGCATTGTGTTCAGAAGTTCTCTATTTCTTGTGAAAAGGTAAAGGCCTTCAGGAGCACATAAAGTTCAAAGTGGTCTAAACAGTGTGTTTCAAGACACCAAGTCTAGAGTGCAGCATTTCACCTTGAAATAAAAGGCAGTCCAGCATAGGCTGGACATTTTGCATGATGCCAGATATGAGTCTTGGGGGTTGGTTTTTTCCCCCCCTTGGTTGTGTGCAGTACATTTCATTTGCATCAGGATGAAATTATCAAGTACATGCAAATTTCACAGAAAAATCTTCCAAATTTTCTCCCTTCCCATAAAACATCCCATCTTTTGCCAGAAGAAAAAAAAAAAAAAATCTTTTACCCCTAACCAAAGCTAGAAAAAATAGTTGGGGTTTTTTCATATGTAATCATGGTTTCTATATCAAAACATGGTATTTTCTTCTGATTACTTTGTATAATACCACCTTCTTCTGCCAAGTTAAAATACTTCTTCCTACAGCAAATGGAATCAAGTTATTTCTTCACAGCATCTGTGTAGTTCAGTGTCTGTTTTCTAAATTGGGACCTCTTTTCTGCTGCTTCCAAAAGAGAGGGAGGCAGAGGAAAGATTAAAGTCTCAACCTTTGAATACCTATAGATTTACCTCTTTTTTTACCTCTTTTTTTTACCTTTCCTTGTAGTTGGAGAAGCAGAAGGCAAAACAGTACAGTCATCTTCATACCTGATGCAGACAAGGTCTTGAGAGGTCATCTAATCCATCCTGCCAGACTAGCAAAGAGCAAAGTATCCTCAGCATTTCTAACACATTCTTAAAACTCCACTCGAGGCAGCTCCAGCTGCAGCTCATTAGCATAAACTAATTAGACCTTTGAGTTCTACACAGCAGACACTATCCTAAGGTAATAAAACGTCCTCTTGCAACTCCAGTTAACTTCAAGCCAAAGCAGGGAATTCCTGGACAAACAGACTCCAGCAGAGGAACTGCAGGTGCTTTTTCTTAAGGTTAAAAAGAAAGTAATTGAACAAAGCAACAAGATAGGAATGAAAGGAAAAGTGAAAAAAATTAAGGCCCCTTAGATTTCTTTATTATTATTTTATACAGTTTCTAATTTTGAGATATATATGAGAGACAGATTGCTTCATGCTCTTGGACATAGAAACCACTGTTACATGCACTGAAAGTTACTTTAATATGAGGTATTTAAGTCACAAATAAGGATTAACCAATTAAGGCAAATAAAACCATCTGTCAGCAAAAATAAGGTGAAAATACTTGTTTTCAGGAAGAATGTGAAGGCCTTATCTGCAGACACTTGCAGAATGATTCTTGCTCAAAGCTCTGTGCACAGAGCTAGTCTTGGCTATAGGTTTCTACAGCCACAAATAGACTATTTTACTATAAAATCCATTATTTGGCATTATTTTTAAAGAGGAACTTTATCTGCTTTAGGCTAACACATTCTTTGTCCCACAGCAAAGCCCCTGTAGAATTAGAGTACCACACAAACCAAACACTGTGAAAAGTTTCTCACTAACCCAAGCAACAAGATGGAAGCCTCTCTCCCAGTTGGCACACCCAAGAGTTACTGGCAGCCTTAATCTGATTAAGTACCAGAAGATTGGGATGAAAACCAAAACACTCTCTCATCATGTCTGTTAGCCAGGAAGATTGAACTGATACTGCAGATACTCTGCTTTCACTTAAGTCTTCTTACCACCAAAACCAGATAGCTTTACTACTCCTAAGAAAGGAAAATGCTTTCCTTTAGATCATATAGTCCTCTTACCATCCTATTTCATAATATGATTGCCTGTGCCAATTCAAAAGCCAGTTGTCTTTTCAGGCATTAGACTTTGCTACACTCCATTCCATACTCTTTTTGCCCTCAAGTCCTGTTGCGTGTATTTAAAACAAAGACTTATGCAAAGTAAAAATAAGTTGCAACTTAGTATACATTAAGTGGAAGAGCCTTCAATCAGAAAAGTCATGGAATAGCAAGCATCAGTGGAAGCATATCAACATTACATAGTGGTTTCATTTGTAACCAGGTCAACCAAAGATCAAAATGCTTTTCCCCCCCTTTCACCCCAGCTACAGATACTATTTCCTTTAAAAAGGGATTGCCTTTGTAAATCTTGGGATTAGACAAAATCCTAAATGTTATGATGACTATGGTTTTTTCCATTCAAAGGTAGCTTGGTTATATATTCATTCTCCTCTACATTCTGAGTAAACTCATTTATTCATTAAGAGACGTTCACTTTCAAGAAGTATAAGGCAAGATTAATCTTGCAGTCCTGACTCGGGCAAAATTGCCAAAAAACTTTAATGGAGATTGAGTTTTGCAGCTTCAATCATTAGCACCAGTGGTACAACTGCAAGACTACCATATTGACCTAGTACAAGAAAATGGAGAATTTTCCTTATACTGTGACACACTATGTACAGAATATTTTTTCCCCTTCAGAGTTTAGAATCCCTTCCAAGCAAATTTCAGGATCCAGCATTCTTCACATCTCTGATACAGAAGAGGATCGGCACATTTAAAGGCTTTTGTTTCAAAAGTGTTTGGCAATTATTACAAATAAAACGGCAACAGCCTCAGTATATTTCGTGAGGTCACTTAATGCGCATAAAATGCGATCAAACTCCCTAAACATGGTGGTCCCGTACCTCTTCCTATTATTCTTTTGGTACCAAGTACTGGTAAATTTCTCACCAATTTCCTGTAAGTGGATGTCTACAAGGACCCTGAAACACCGTTTCTTTCTCACGGACACACAGCGGTTCTGACGGCCCCTTCTCGAATCAATAACGAAGCACGGACCCTCAAGGGCCAAGCCAGAGCAGCACAGACGCTGGAGGCTCTATCACCGGCAGCTGCAAGGACGCTCACGGATTCCCAAGAGCTTCATAAGCTCTGTGAGATATGAGCAAACGTGAGGATCCTTAATGAAAAAACCCCCAGCCCCCCCTAGACGCGGTGTAAGTCATAACAAAGGGCCGAAGCGCGAGCCCGGCAGCACCCCGCCCGCACCTGCGGCGCGCAGGGCGCCGGGACACGAGGGCAGCGCTCGCAGCCGCGGTGCGGGCGGCTCGCCGGTGCGCTG
>VYZX01023599.1:0-13832 GCA_013401335.1 Brachypteracias leptosomus
TTCGCCCCCCTCACCCCCCATCCGCCGGTGCCGGCAGGGGCCATGACGTCAGCAGGGTTCTTCCCCTCTCCGCCTTCAAGGCGGTCCGTTGGGCGCGCGCGGTTTCCGTCATTCAGTGTCAGTCAATCATGGCGGATGGGTTGCGCCGTGGGGGAGCCCGCGGGTGTAGGGGGGTCAACGCTGGGGTGGCCCCTGAGGAAGGCGGGGACTGCGGTCTGGGCAGGGGAGCGCTTGACCCTGGCGGAGGGGCGGTCTGGTTGCCGCTTCTGGCGTGGCTGGGTCCGTGATGCCGGCCTGCTGTGTGAGAGGTAACTGGGTGAAGCCGAGGCGTGACGGTGTGGCTCGGTACTGATGAAAGTAAGGGGTTCTACTGGTGGAAGTATGGGGTTCTACGTGGCATCAGCAAGCGCTGCTTGGGAGCTCTTAGGTGACTGCTCCTCAGACCTTTCTCCTGCCAGAAGCTCTCTGGTGGGGTGAAGAAGTCGTTTGGGAATGGTAGGCCAGGATTTCTGCGGTGAAATGTTAAAGAATTGGCATTTGTGACTTAGTTAAAATTGTTAAGGTGTGCTTTCCTTTCAGGCTACAGTGGATGTTGACAAAGGTTTGTCCTTAACTAGACTAAGAAGCTCTAGCTTCCTGCAGTTGACAGTGTTTAACAGTGCAATTTTCAAGAAAGCTAAACTTTACCATAATACAGTTTCATACTTGATCAGTGCAACTAGAGCAATGCCCTTTTCCCCTTCCCCCCGCCCCCTCTGATTTTTCCTCCTGTTAAGACTTACTCTTGACTTCCCTTAAAGAGCTGGATCTGCTGATTTGGTGCTGTAGTTGCCACCTAACTTCTACATCAACTAGAAGACATGTGAGCCTGAAACAATGTCTTGAATGTCACATCTTCAGGTGGGACTCTTGCATACACTTTGGAAAAATCCCAGTTTATTTACAAGCAAATGAATGGGAGTTCATCTGTCAGGCTATGCTTGTGTACTCTGTGCTATCTTGGTGCCACTTGGAAAACTGCACATTCTGCTCTTCCCCCACCTGTACCCCAACTGATAACCAGCAGGATGGACTCCATCCAGCCTGCCTCGCTTTCCTCAGGAGGCTGGAAGTAGCTGTGAGAACATGGAGGGAGCCTGAGGAATCAAACTGCTGCCCCCTGTGCAGGAAGGTGTGCTGAAATAGTGTTTCTCTTAAAAGTGCTGGCTCTCTGTGACCACTTACCTGTTTGGTATTCATCTTGAGAATTTCCACACAGCAGTGCCGATAGCTTTCTGTATAAAAAACAAGCTTGACACGCTTGGCTTTAGTACTGCAAAAACTTAAGCATGTGACATTTCAGTCAGGTGAGGAGTCTCAAAAAAGTCAGTATGCTTAGCTTTGTTCATGTCAAGTTCAGTGGTTAGATTTTCCCTTCTAAATAAACCTGAACGTGGTTTTAGTCACTCTTCTCTTGAAATATTATCAGTTGTGATTTTCAAGGTAGAATATTCTAATTCCTAAAGAAAGTGATGGCTATTCTACTAGTTGTTTTACAGCTTGGATTCTTAGCCTCTGTTTCTTCAAGATGTGCAACATGCTCTGCTGCTGTCTTTGATAAGCTCTTGAGTTGACTTTCCTTTGAAGTGCAGAGGTCCAGTTGGCTAGTACACGCTTTTCAGGAGAGGGCTCCAGAGTCTTCCTGCAACTTCTCTCTCTCCAGCGTGGAGGTGTAATTGTAATAGATAATTTTGCTGCATTTATGATAACTTTAAGGAATTACTTCCCTTCCTTTTGTTCTAGGTAATTTGTCTTAGTAAATAGCGATGGCATGGCTGGGGTTGACTACTTGGAAATGTTTTGGGGTTTTTGTTGTAAAGTGTTTTTGAAAAGAGGCTGAGCTGTATGTATCTTATTTTTCATATTCAAACTCTGCTGTCTCCTGTTGGTATTTAATGATGTTTTTGAACATTCAGTAAAGTCACTGTGAGTTAATTTTTTTTTGTTTATAATCTCTTTCAGTGGAGAAACAAGATACAACAAAGACAAAATACTGCAAGGTTAGTATCAGTTATTCTGCTAGCTTGTTAGAGATGAAAAATTACTTTTCCCTGCAAAATGTGAAATCTTGTAATCAATTGCTGAAATGTTAAGTATTGTTATGGAATAATACTGTAAACCTTAAGAGACTTTACTTGTAAGACGAGATGTTAGCTTCATAGCTTTACAGAACTGTGAGGATTCTAAGTTGGTCTCCACAGAATATCAACAAATAACGATTCATTTCTGGTATCAACAGAACTATTAGAATAGCCTTTTTTTTCTAAGCAGGGAAAAAAAATGTTGCCTGTAATCAAACAAAGTGATAGCAGCACTTCTTACTAAGGGTACCAGAGTGTCCCATGGGACTGTGTTAAATCTCGGTAGTATGAAGCTTGGGAAAAGGACTTATCAGGTTCAGATGAGAAGCAAGAGCTACAGCTCTGGTGAAGAACCAGCCAAGTGCATGTTTGTATGATGGGGTTGGTAAGGAGCTGCAGAAGAATGGATAAAGGTCATGTTGTAATGGAGGCTGTTGTCTTAAGAAGGTAATCTGTTACTTGCAAAAAAAGCCTACAGTAGAGCAAGGAAGAATGAAAAGCAAAGATTGTTTAAATGCTTAAGTTGTTCAGTCCCAGCTCATTCTATGAAGGCAGTCTTCAGAAAAAAAAATTATTTAAAACCAGATTTCTTCTTAGTGACTGCTGACTTGGACACTCAGAACTAAAAACTCTGAGGTGCTTGGATGTCTGTTGTAGAAAAACTGAGGCTCACCACTACAAGTAACCTAGTGGGGTCGTGCTCTGAATAAACTTTATACAATGCTACATGCTGTGAGGAAGAATCGTGCTTCCAGATTCTACTACCTCTGTTTTGACATTGCAGTTTACAGTTCTTGAGTATGGCTTTGTGCTCATAATAAAACGAATAAAGAATATTCCCCTGCTTTTTGTTCTTAAAAGTACCAATGATGTCTTTTGAATTCCTAGCCCTCTGTGTCCAATGATGTAGTAAGTTCCTCTCCCCTCCCCAGTGTAGAAAGTGAGCATTGCCTTGTGTTTTGAGAGGTGTAAGACCTGTACCATCATGGTGGGATGTGAGGTCTCACATGGCTGAATTGCAGATGAAGTGCTCAGAACTCCTGGCTTTTGCTATTGGAAGCATGTAAATTATTGTGCATTTGCGTGTTGAAAATAATTTTTGTTGTTGTTCTGGATCTGATGAGAATTACATAGTCTCTGCTTTGGCTTACTTCAAAAGTAAAGCAGGTGATACAAGTGTGGATAGAGCTGTTTGTTACAGGTTTGTTCCTCTGCCACAGTTCTTGGTTCTCCCCCAGGCTCCCTGAGCTGTGACAGAAACTCACCTATTTCATTCAACTGGGATTGCTAAAATCCTGGTGTTCTCAGTGCTGTGCTAGAGCTCTGTGACCAGCTGGTTTCACAGGCTACTCTGGCTGAAAACAATTTTTGGAAGGGTTGCTGCTTTTCAACTAATGTTGTTCCATCAACGTGCTCTCTATGCAGCTGCATAAGCCTTAGTGTCAGCGTGGGAGGTGGAGTAGAGTAGGGGAAGAGACCACAACAGATCGTGTTTACATCAGCTGTAAAATTCTTGTGAAGCATGTGCTGCTTTCCTTGTTACACAGAATTCCTTCCTGTTGTCTCATTTCTTCAAGGCGTTGTCAACACTGGGGAATCAGGAGGAGCAGGCATTTCATGTTCATCAGGACTTGACTCTCCTGATGTGCATGTTTTTTCCGTGTATGTGTTTTAGTATCAACAACATTGTCTCAGTTGTGTTGTCCTTTTTCCTATTTACAGTCAACAAATCTGTAGAGTTTCAGTTGTGAGATTCCTCTTGCAGTAAGCCTACCAGTGACCACTCTACAAAGGGCAAGTGCTTTGAAATGACTACTCACATTTAGAAAATGTAGGCCTCTGTTTTATGTTTAAATGTCATATGTATACATTAATATAAATGTCATTGAAATGATGCTTCTGTCTTCCTAGCCTGTACTCCTTTTTTCATACCATTTATGTTACTGAATTTAGGGAAGACTAGAGGAGCGATGGCTTTTTCTAATGGTTGGCTTTGCTGAAGGAGAAGTATTTTGTTACGACTGAGCAGATTCTTGCTTGCTGCCATGCTCGGTCAACTGCTAAATGATCCAAAATTTGTTTGTCTTAATGTTGATGGGGTTTTATTTTGTAGGTCAAGGGGTGGATGAGCCGCTCTCTGCAACTGGCTTCAGACAAGCAGATGCTGCTGGTTTATTTCTCAGTAATGTGAAGTTCACTCATGTCTTCTCAAGTGACCTCCTTCGAGCAAAGCAGGCAAGTGCTTTTTGAGGCAACTGAATGTACATGTTAGCTTCAGAAATTGATGTTTATTTGCTGTTGATAATGCAAAAATAATACAGTGATGGAGAGCCAAAAGCTGTTTTGATAGACTTAGAACTGCAGATGAAGTTGTGTAGAATTTGAGAAGGCCTCTACAAGTAAAAAAATTTCAATGAGAGCAGCTCAGTTAGGACGCAGTGAAGGCCAGTGTGCTTTGCAGGATATCATGCAGGGTGGTTCTTATGGATTCGCTGTTGTTTTATATGAACATAGGTCCTTGCTAAAGGAGGAATCAGGACTTAGAGGTAATGCAGGCTGAAGTCAGTTTTTCTTTGAAGAAGCAAACCAAATTGGCTGTGATGCTGTTGTCCTGCCTTGCGCATCGTGGCCACGTGCTGTGTTTTTCTGAGGAATGCAGACCAGTATAAGCAGGATCAAATTTAGCTGTAAAGTCAGTACAAGGATCATTAAATGTGCAGAGAGGCTGGATTTTGTCAGGATTGTAATAGCGCACCTCTCACCTTGAGTTACTATTTTAATAGGTTAATTAAAGAGGAAAAATTGGTAATTACTGTACGGGATTACATGTGATTTTGTGTGTAAGATTACAAAATACTTGAAAAATTAGGAAAACAGAACTTTTAAAGGTAGAGGCATAGATCGGCTGTTCTAGGAAGGTCATGTCTCCTGTGGAAGCCCTATCCTTAATTGTCTCTTCTTTGACTGATGCTGTGATTTCAGGAGACAAATAGGCTTCATGTGATTGAAGCTGCTAAGTGATTCTTGATAGCCCTGCTGATTACTTGCTTTTTGCTCTGTTGTCCTGCCACAAAAGTCTGTGAAGCCTTGCTGTAAACCAGATCAACAAAATCTAACACAAATCCCTTTTTTTTTTTTTCTTAAAACTTACATCTTCAACATTGCACATGAGTTTTGCAGCACCGTCCCATAAACTGCTGTAGCAGCACAACTTAGGCAGAAAACAAACCAGAGAGACAGAGAAGGAGGAGTGCAATAATCAGATATTTTAAAAATGCATAATAACTGCCTGACAAGCCAACTTCCTTTTAAGTGTGTGAATGGCAGTGATTGTATATAAAAATATTAATAATGCTTTATAATGTTCCTAAGACTGTGTGTGCTGTGTGCTTGCCTGGTTTTGAATGCTTGGCTGCTTGAGAGTGAAGTTGATAATTTTTTTCCTTATATTAGAGACAGTCTTTTCTATGAGAAGTACTTGCACTCTCATAATGTAGAAAACAGACCTGAATTTATCCTTTGCATAAAGGAAATGTGTTTTGCCATTTGTTTGACAAGCTATCTAGACTTTGTGGAGGCTTTTACAAAGATGTGTAAAGCTGAACTTTACATTCTCTTGGAACTCCCTTTTTTGGCAGCTGCAAATCTGTGAAGAAGTGTCCTTTACTACACTGTAACTTCATAGCTCAAATATGAGAGGAATGCACAGGTTCCTTTGCTAAAGAGAGTGGGGAAAAAATGGTTTTTAAATAAACTGTTAGTGATGAAGATTGGTTTTCCTTTCAATGTCTCTTGCACCAGCTGTAGTCAAGGTGTGTACTGGTTACTGGAACCAAGAGTGATATGTTGTCCTCTGGCCCATGGCTGACAGCTGGACATCCAAACCTCAGCACTATAGGAGAAAACAGGCATGTGTGCAGAGAGAGTTTTACGAGCTGGGCCAGAATTCTAAGAGCTACAGGAGGTGCAAAGAGAGCAGGGGTAGGAAATGCAGAGTGGCTTTGCAGGGAAGCCTGTTTGAGACAATAAGCCTAGGAAGGAGGGTCAGAGCCTAGCTCCAGAAATTAGCAGTGTAGAAGGGAGCAGGCAGACCTGTGCTGTGATAATAAAAACAGAATACTTGGGCAGAGTGGGATGCGGTGTGAGTGGAGCATAACTCCTTAAGACTTGTAAGCTTAACAGAGTGTAGCACCAAAGTCTGCAGAGGAGTATGGGGCCTTCTCATGCTGCTGGAACAAGAACTCTGCAGCAGTGAAGGTAGGTTCAGGAGAGGCTGGGCCTAGAAAAGAATGAGAGAAAGTCTTTGAGTCTTTTCTATGTGTAAAGTGAGGCTCGTATCCCTTCTCTCACTGTGGTACTGTGAAGGTTCAGTAGTGTTTCTGAAGCATGCTGGTATTCTAGTATTAGATGGTGTAGGAAGGGTGTGAGGGAATTAATCTCTTCTTCAGAGCAGATTTTGGTTTCAGCACAGTAAATGAGGCTTCATGTTTAGTATTCAGAGTATGAATTAATGCTCACTAGGTGGATGTTGTCTATTCTCTGTACTGAATGAGATCTCAGTGGTGGAGAAATTTCAGAATATAATAATACAATTAACTAGGCTATTCATATATACAAGGAAGTTGATTCCACCCTATCTGAATTTTGACATTATTCTGTGACAGGAATTTAAGGTTGCAACATAAAGCCTTTCCTAAGCAATATATTAAATAAGTCATAAAAACTTGTTCAGTGCAACAAGGCTCTTAATTATTTGCCAGAATCCAAGGAGCGTTTTCAAAATGAGTTCCTTGAATGTCATTTCAATTGGATGTGGACATTTGCACAAGACTTCCCGCCAATATTTCCAGTCACAACTGGATGCAAATCCAGTACAGCCTTCACACTTTGGTGCATGTACTAACAGGAGCAGGTTAGCTGACCTCTAGTTTCCGTTGTTGGCTGTGGCAGCCAGACAGGTGTGTAATATCCAGCACACTAGAGCCTGTATTAGGCAATACTTTCTCCAAAGTGGTGTCAGAATTTCCCCTTGAACAGTTGTCTTGCCGTCCCTGCATCCCCAAATCACATGCTTCCTTGGAAGGAAAAAAAGATCTATAGCTCAACACTCAAGACATCCAGACTATTGTTAAAAGCAAACTAAGCCCTTTGGGTTTTCTCTGTCTCTTGGCTGTGCTGTCAAAAGGCAAGTGAATAACATAAGCTATATTTTCTTTTTTTCCCTGAGTGTATCATCCAGTGCGTTTCTGCCTCATAACATTGAGGCTAGTACGTCAGTGTGTTGCCAGCTGCCTCTTAACTACTTCAAGAGTTCTTTCCAGAAAGTAATTTAGTTTTCAGACGCTATGTTTTTTGCAGTTGAACTGATTGATTTTTAGGAATGTACTGTTTGTGAGTCTGACCCATGTACACGTAAAGAATTTGTCAGCCTGATTGCTTTTTTTGAGTGGCTGTGTATTCAAGAAAAGATGTGACTTTTATCCTGCTAAATCTTGCTGCTGCCCTTCATCTTGCCCACCACCTTTCATGAGTCCTAAGTATCTTCAACTATGCGGGACTTGGAACTGTGGAAAAAACTTTCAGAAAATTGCAGCTTTTCTGCCTTTTATGAACTGACACAGGCAATATATCAAATTCTTACAGACACTACTAGCTGAAAAACATTTAGTCTTGTGTGTTTGGGTTGTTGGGTACTACTAAAGTAATTCACATTGTCCGTGGTGGTGCGAGATGGTCTAACTATCCCATGAGAAAACAGCTCATTAATGTGACTGTATATTCACTTTTTAGACTGCTGCCACAATTCTAGGAAAAAATAAGTTCTGCAAAGATTTGGAAATCAAGTATGATGCAAGACTTCGGGAGAGAGTAAGTGCCAAAAGACCATGTTTTAATATTGAACATTGAACAATTTGAAAATGTAACTTAATGCTGATGAATATCTTGGCTTATTAGATGATAGCTTTAACAGTGGAGAACCTTATTTGGTGTGTTTTTAATAACTGAAAACTCAACTCTTCACATCAGGTACTATAAGTTGTTTTCAGAATCGTGAAGCAAAGCCAAAATTTTGTGATTAGTGCTGTAACTGTGATGCTTTAATGATTTAAGTAAGGTAAGATTTACATGTAGAGGAAATTACCTTAAATGTAATAAAAAGCTTAGCTCCATTTTCTAACTCCCTATGTAAAGTGTTAAAGATGCTCCTTCTGCCTACCTTCTCTAGCCTGATGGTGCAACTTGGTGTTGGCTTTTTAGTTGTTCATACCTTTTCATTTGCACAAAGACTACTGGAAAGCCTTCTGCTGCCCATGGAACAGTCTGCTTTCCTGGTGAGCCTCTCTGCCTGATAACAGGCATAATTGTACCTCCTGTCTGGTTTTAAGTATGTTTTGATCAGAATAAACTCAGATGCTGGCTGTTTCTGCTAATATGAATCACTATGCTAATATGAGACAATGCTACACTGAGAATGTTAGCTGAATTTTAAATAAGGAAATGCTACAAACCCAAAAGTGGTCCGGCATATTGCCAGCAGGCAAATAAGTGTTTAAGCAGCAGAACATGATTGTAGCATTTCCTATTTGGATTTTCTTTTTCTGTCAGAAATTCCAGTTCTTTCCCTGAAACTTGCAAGTTGAATACCTCCCAGTCTTTAGTTGCTTCACCACCTGACATTTTTGAAAAATATTATGGCTCGTGATACAGAATTTTAGAAAGGATAATGTTAAGTCTCTGTTACATTTTGTTTGTTTGTTTTCTCCTTTCATGGTGTTTGTATGGATGTATAGAAATTCCTGTACACTGACTGTGGGCCACAGGTTATAAGTTGCTACTCTGGATTGCATTAAGAGGCAAAGACCTTTAAAAGAACATATGTTGTTGACCCCATTAACAAAGTTTTATTCTCTCATGCCTTACTTTCATGAGAGAAGTCTGGAAAAATCTTTTAAGATTAGGATTTAATTTTCAGATGTTTCAGAGCATTTATTTCTTCACTTCTTAGTGTGCTTAAATTGCCAATATTTTGCTTTTGAGAAAGGAAGGGATTGAGAGTCTGAAGTAAATGTGTTTCAATACACATTTAAATTCTGAAGACTGTAATAAATTAGTTGTTATGGCAGCTAATTGCATATCCACAGCAAGTGGATAGTGACATAGAACTCAGAAAAGCCTCACTAATGACTATGTGTCTGTATCCTAGTCATCAACATCTGGATTTCTGGAAAGCGTGTAACTGAGTGTTTGACAGTATAGCATCAGCTCTTACTTTCTCAAAATACAGTGAAAGTGCTGCAGTTATAATGAGTGTTTGGGTGTTCCAAGGAAAACAACAAAGCTTTCTACTTGAATATATTTTTCAACTCTTGGTGGTAGTGCAGTATTAATAATTGAACAGAGAAATATTAATCTGTTTTACCATTGTTAGAGATCTTCAAGGTCAAAAATGGTAATATATATACAAGTATATCAATCTTGTGAAATACAGTACAGATTTTAAATATTATGTTTTATAATGGGACTTTTAGTGATGTAGCTGGTGTATATGAATTCTTACTACTGCAGTAGTAATTTAGAGGTCTCATTAGTGAGCATGTCATTGAAGATAGTTAATTGCATGTTCTCCGAGTCTCCATTAGCATATGTTTTTAAATTCTTTTTTGCCTTTTTTGTTTTCTGAAGACATTGTCCACAGCAGTAATGTATGCCCTGAAAATGGGAAAAGCCTTATTGTTTATTTTTAATAGGTGGAGTGTGGGGGACCTCAGCTGGGCTGAGGCCCTTGGACAGGGTAGCTTTGACCTTGAGAAGATTCCATTCTACCCTTGAGAGAATAAACAAGAACAAGAATAACTCCGAGATAAGCAGGGTGTNTTTCTGAGGTCTGTAGAGAGATTATTTGCTTCTTACTTGTGAAAAATTATTCCCTGTCGTCTTTTCTGCAAATGAAAAATAAATGGAGTTTATCTTGGTGTGACCAGCCACATCCAGAGGTGTTTGCAATGTAACCTCACTTGAATTTTGTATGGTAAGAGTGTCAAGAACGTAGGAAAAAATCTCAAGGCAAAAGTCAGAAAGAATCAAAAGAAATTACTTTAAATGAGATGCTGTTCTTAATACATTTCTCTACTTAGCATTTACATATATATACATGTCTTATATATATACTTTCAACTTAAATAGCAGATATAAAGGTACCTCTGCCTCAGTATTGGAATAAAATGTAAAAGGTGGTTAAGCCTACACATTGCACTTTAGAATCCCCCAAAATAGAGCTGTTAAGAGATATTCGCATTGGCACTGGAGACTTGATACATCTTGCTAAACCTGCTCCTTGTAACTTACCTCTTACAGAAATATGGTGTTGCAGAAGGAAGGCCTTTGGCTGACCTCAAGGCTATGGCAAAGGCTGCTGGGGAGCAGTGTCCTTCATTCACACCTTCTGGAGGAGAAACACTGGATGAAGTATGGTATTTATTTATGCCCTACTTCCTCGGCCATTTTATCAGTGCAAATGCACCTGTGTGCTTAGGAACATCTTGTTGAGAGTTTAGCCTAACCAAAGGCTGTTATTTTCTGAGCTAAAACCACTACTTGGCCTGGTTACAATGGCTATCGAGTAGGGAATCTCTTTAGAACTAGAATAATTGATTTTGAGATTAATGAGATTGACTCCTTGTGAAGCTCTTGTTTGCGGAAGAATGATGGCAGTTAAACTCAACCTTAGCTTTGGAGGGCAGAGGGGGTTTTACAGCATTCAGTAACTTACCATTCATTCCTTAGACTTGTCTGTGATAAATATTTAACTGTCTTAGATTTCTGAAAGCCAAAGTCTCTTGCATTCTTCACACTATACTCTTCTTTCTGACCTCTAGGTAAGAGAACGTGCAAAGGATTTTTTTGAGTTTCTGTGTCGGCTGGCTGTTGATTTGGAACAGAAAGAGCAAGACACGCATGGTGCAGCAAGCAGAAGCTCAGGAACATCTGAAGAACAGTTCGTTTTCCCTTGGACAAACCACTGCGGTGAAACAGAACTTAACTCTGATAACGGTGGAGCTTCTAAAATGTTAGATGCCAATATATTAGTGGTGAGTCATGGAGCATACATGAGAAACTGGATTGGTTATTTTGTTTCAGATCTCAACTGTAGTTTACCAACAAATTTAACAAAGTCTCAGTTGTTTTCTGTCAGTCCCAATACAGGCGTTAGTCACTTCATTATAAAACTTGAAAATGGAAATTTGTTAAAACCTGGAATCACATGTGTTTGTCTTAATCAGGGCTCTCACTTAGTGGATGTGGGAGCTGAACGTGTGGCTTCAAAAGTGTTTTAAGACTCTTTGTGGGGGAAGTGATTTTAGATCACCAGTATATTAAGCTTGGGAAAGGTATCTGTAGTAATTACTGAGATGGACTGGAGTTACTGACACTGAGCTGCAAAACTGAAGATATGCAACTGCTTACCATCTTAAAAAAACACAATTTGCATGGTCCTAGTGCCCGATATAAGCTGGCACTAGAGAAATAACACGCATGTTCTGTATGAACAGAAACATCATACTTTCAGTCACTTGCCTATCT
The DNA here is from genome assembly GCA_013401335.1 of Brachypteracias leptosomus. Taxonomy (NCBI): domain Eukaryota; kingdom Metazoa; phylum Chordata; class Aves; order Coraciiformes; family Brachypteraciidae; genus Brachypteracias; species Brachypteracias leptosomus. The sequence goes on from VYZX01023599.1 coordinate 11,703, forward strand.
GCTCCGACAGCGCATATTTTTAAAATCTTCCTTTCATTAGCCCATAATTATTTTGGTTATCTCCAGGTAAAAGAGTTGGGGAGGGGAGAGAAATGGTACTTCAAAGATGAGGTATACTGTATTCTTGTTTTATTATGGAATATTATATTGTAATATTAAACATAGGTGTCTTTAACTTTTTTGAATGCAATAGTATATCCTAAAAAGAAGCATTGCCTACTGGAAAAGGTTTGGTACAGAGTTGGGCAATGTGATCCTTGCTCTGGTACTAAATAGCTGTGAGACTCTGGGAAAATCTCTTTTCCATTTGTAAAACAGGGATGATGATCTACCTACCTCGCAGGAGTGTTTTGTAAGAAATTGTTAGTGCTGCTGAGGCCTCTGTTGAAGAGCACTGGACGCAAAAAAAGTATTTATTTTTAACTGTAAGCAAGATGAGGAGCCTCATGTGCACAGAGTTGAAATAATGATCTCTCTTCCAAAAAAGAACCATATCAATGGGGTGAATTGTACCCGGCTAGAATCCCATTGTCAGTTGCAGTTGTACGCTTGATGGATGAATACTTTTGCCTAGAGTTAGGCAAGTTTGATTGCTTGATGATTGCTTATGGTTACTGTTAGTACTGCATTCTTTACCCACTAGGGTGTTTGTAGTGTTACTATGTAAGCTTACCTGATATGTTATTTATAATATCCACATATTTTTCTTCATTTGCATATTTTAAGCCTGTTTAAAAAAAAGAAAAAATAAAAAAAATTAAAGGCTCCAGAATAGAACTCCATTTTGTCTGTATTTCTTTGGAGGTAAAAATATATGTTAATATTCTATGAAGCTTTATTCAGATCATATAGCTTCCTTTTTTTTTTTCCTTTCTTGGAAAATCCCAAGCTGGTCTTTTACTCTGAAAAAGAGCCCTTTTTACTCTTGATGGATCACTGCTATCCTGACTCTTACCTGGAAGAACCACTGAAGTTAAAATGTTGAAGACATACTTAAATTGCTTGCAAATTCACTGTTTGACCAAAGTTCTATTTTTTTGTCATGTTAAAAAACACTCTGTTCAGTGTATTTTAAACTACTTGTCTTCTTTGCCTTGAAGCAGAGACTTACAATTTGAGGAGGAGAAATAGGTTGCTATTGTTCCTTAAAGAGGTGGGGGTACCTGTACTTAACTGCAGCCCCACTAAAAAAGCAGCAACAGAATTACTTAACCTGATTCCAGTGACTGTACTTTGCTTCTCCTGTTCGTGTGGCTGTCAATCAGTAGAAAGGTTCTCTTGATTCCTACCTGAACACGGCACCAGGGATCTGCTTCTGTTGCCTGTGCTGTTTATTCCATACTGCTGACATGTAGAGGGTGAAGCAGGACCTCCAGCCCTGTGGTGACCAGAGGTAGGCTTTCAAGGTTGTGCTCTCTGGAACCTGGAAATTAACCTAAGGTGTTTTACTTGCAGCGAGGTAGTTTATCCAGCAAATAACCGTGAAACATTGGTGAATTTTAAATTGAAGTTTTATACTGAACTTCTGCATCAGTAGGCTAAACTTGTTACTTACTGATCTTTACAGACACAAAGGAAAGGTGCCTTGTTACAGCTCCTCTTTCCCCATATGAGGCAGTTTATAAATGTGCAGGTGTAACTGGGCAGAGTTGGGAAACTTAACGTTTCTTGATAACAAAAAGACAAGCCTTGGTTAAAATTACTCTATTTCAAGTTTGATCTTATATAAGCAGCCTTTGTTGCAAGCAAAAATATTCTTAAGCAAAGTGTTTTGGTGATATTCAGAAGTAAACATTTCTGAATTCAAATGGTCACAATAAAATGTTTAGAAAATTTAGTAATTTTTTTTTTTTTTGATAGAAAGCCACCCAACTGCTTAAATCCTTAGTAACAAACTATTATTGGCATTGTGCATGATTACCACCCAAACAGCTCATTTGTGTTTGTGAAATTCAAATCAAAAGTAGGGAGATGACAATGGTAGCTTGAGGAACTGCTCAAGACTTGCTTAAAAGTGTCCATAACTCTTTTTCATAAATATAAGAATTCATTCTTAATATACTAAAGGGAGTAAGTTGTGTACACAGGAAGAAAAAATGGAGATGTGGGCATTTCACAGAATCACAGAAT
>VYZX01023602.1:6995-152561 GCA_013401335.1 Brachypteracias leptosomus
AAATGGTTTGAAAAAAAAAAATTGCCAGGATCCACTAACATTAAAAACTTTATGCTAAAGCTCAAACATTTTGCTTAAAAAAAAAATAATTAATCAGCAGTGAACAGATTATATTACATGTAGTGAAACTCTACAGAAGCCTAGAGCTGAGAAAGAAGTTCATTATATGCAAGTATGAAACTGAGATGCTTTTGCCTTTGAGAGTTTCTCTGGCCTTGCTTGTCAGGGACCTGATTCTAGAGGCAGCCTTTGCACTGTAGGCTGAAAAACATATTTTGAGACCCGAATCTCTAAAACACAACAGGTGTCAGATCACAAAGCCGTTACAGGAGCTGTATCAATGAATGCTGAAGGAAGAACCCAATGGATAAACTCCTACTTTTCACCAAAAGCCATGTCCTGTGGTTACCTCCATATTTCTACTGTATCCATCCTTACTCCAGAAAGAAACTGCTTGTACTTTCATGTCTGCAGCGAGGTCAAGGTTCTTCTTTCTTTGAGGTATAGAAATTGGGGTCCAGTTCCCTGTATCTTGTTCTGAAGCCAAAGGAACTGCAGCAAGGTGTGTAAGTTTGCCAGCTCTCCTTGGTTGCCATCTGTTCAAAATTACCAGTTTCTTTTTGCAAAGGCTGTCAAAGATCCTGAGCTTTCAAATGATAAATTCTATTTCTTCTGGTTTTATTATTTCTGAATCTGAAGGGCCCTTGGCCACAGCTTCATCCTCTATTTCCCACAAGACCCACTGATTAAGTCAGAGAAACAGCCAGGGTTAAATGACCAGTTGCCATTTCTAGGTGAAAATGAAAGACTCAAGTTGAAAGGTTCCACTTTAATGTTTTTCTATCACTGTTTGAATATATTTTGGATACATGAATTTCAATATATTTTTTTCCTTGGCGATCTGCAATAATACATTGCATTTTTACAGAGAGGCTTTTTTTATTTTTAAAGTTATATACTAGCTTCAGAGCTGTGGCTGAATTAATTCTTAATATTATCGGGGTTGAAGCATCATTTTTATTTGAATGGCAAGGGAACACTTCAGGGCTATTCTCTTTATATACAAAAATACCTTCAGCAGTAACATTCACCAGTGCTTTCCATGTTATCTGTGTTGCTTTAACTTTTGTCCAAAAGGATATATTGCTATATCTAATTGTGTATCAGAGTCACCCCAATGGAATTTCATTCCTTATTACTTCTCTTGTCTGTGTTGCATTACTGGGAGGTGACAATCAGATCTAGTTTTCACTCTGTTATATTCTGGACAAACAGATGTCAAGTGACTCGGAGACTTTGCAGTGTAAAAGTGATAATAAAATATAAATTAATAAAGAGGAAGGCTAAGGTGAAGAACAATAACATGAACAGACATATACTTGTGAGGAATAATTGTATTTTTAGCATTGTTAATGCTAAACCTGACTCTTTTTTTTTTACCAGTTGTAAGAGGGATTTCTGTAGAAGTTACAACACCACCATCCTCCAAAATTCAGTGAGGGATTTTCTGCTAGCTTGCTCCCAAGGACTGCTTAGTTTATTTTTTATTTTTAGCTCTGCAACACGTCCTCTATCAACTCGGACTGAAATTAACTGCCAGAAATAAAAATTCTAATTTGGATTCTTAATTACCTGCCTTCAGGTATGCTCATGGATCATCAGAGGCTAAGGAAAATCTGCAATGATTATGTAATAATTCTGGACTGGCAGCACATTAAACAAATGCATTCAGCTGCAGAGGTTAGTGAAGCAGTTACTGGGGGGCCAGCTCGGCTGCCTGTAGCCTCGAAGGCACCCAAATTGCTGCAGATCTGTGGGCAGGAACAGATATGGATTTAGTCAAGGGGAGAGAAGGATTTAGTCAAGGGGAGACTCCAGTCCTGATGCTGGAATGAAGAAGTGCTTTGTAGGATTTGTTCTGAGTGCAGAGGAGAGGCTTTCTCGTAACTACCACATCACCATGTTCAATTATATCAACCCACCCATTCCTAGTTCTGCTGATAGGTAGATAAAGTTCTATACTGCTGTCCCTCAAGGGGAAACTATTTAATGAGCCTGTCATTTGGGAAACAAACCCTGCTAATTTTGTCTATGCTGATAGCCTCCTTATCTCAAATGGGACAAATTCTGTTGATAATAATCTGAAAGTTTTTTTTGTTTCATCAAGAGATAGCAACAGCTATTCAGACCTTACTCCATTTAGTTACCTACAGTAGTACAGTACATTACCACTTCTCTTTCATTTTCCTGGCAAACTTCTGTTTCCATATATTTAATTTACATGGTAATTCCAGTAATTAATTTTCAAAAATCCAGCAAAACTATTGGATCAAAAGGATCTTAAATGTATTGCTGTAGGCTGGCTGGTAATGCTAGTCACCTGGCAACAGGAACAAGGAGTGTGAGAGAAAGCACCTCACCAGTGGTACCTGTTCTTTGTACAGACCAGTGAATTCTCTTTCTGTCTTTCCTAAGAACCAGCCCAGGTTTGGTGTGTGATGTTTGATGAAGGGTTTGTGCATGTTTGATGTATTTCAGATTTGGCAAAACATTTAAACACGATATTGATTTTTCTGTTTGCTTGATCAAATCAAAGATTTATTTTTTCCCTTTTTTTTCTCTTTTTCTCTGTTTTTTCTTTCTTTTTTTTTTTCATTAGTGTGAACACAGTAACCTGTATATCTCTGCTGAGAAATTAACTGAAGTTACAGTGAGGTAGGTTACTGTATTTCCTTGCATCTTGCATCCCTTGTGAGTGCTGTTACATGGGATAATCATTGGAGCTGTCCCTGTTTCATAACTGCTATGTGGCACCTCATGAAGCTGTAATAGGCTACACTGATGTCCTGAAGTACCTCTTAAAACAACACAGCTGATTAAAGCATGTCAGCTTAAATTGGGGTGCATACTGAGGGTCCAGGGTTTAGGATGTACTATTAGAGGGTGATCAAACATAATCCAGCCTCATAGCCCAACCAGAAGTGAGGCAGCACAGGGAATAAATGCCCCCATGGAGAGATTTGCTGTGGGTCTGTACAGAAATCTGGCAGCCAGTGTCATGCTGAGCAGCACTGTGTCTGCTCCTGCTCGAGCTGGGGTAAGATGCCTGACGTGGTGCCTGATTGAATTGTCAGGGAGGACAAGCTTAATTTGGTGTGGAAGAGGAGCAGAGCGAGGTTGTGTGTTGTGCAGTGACTATGTGCATGCCTCTAATCTGTGTTCTGCTATTGTCCTTTTGAAAACTCCCTAGAACTGGAGTTAGTGTACTGGGGAGCTGATTGTGGTGAGGCTTCCTAACCTTGCTGCAATACAGTAGCTGGATAGAATAATATTTTACTTGCAAATGCTTCTCCATTGAATCACTTGGCTAAATTCAAATTAAGCCACTGTTCAGTGTGAATGAGGATGACAGAATTTAACCATCAGAGAATAAAAAAGTCTACTGCAATTTAAATTGTACTCCCTACCACTTTCCCACTTTTCTGCAGGAAAATGAGCTTCCCTGGTTGCTAAGAATAGCACTTTCTGAGCTATTCCAGCTGAAGCACGTAAGGTGTGAGTCAGCCTGAGTTTGCCTTTGAGCCAAAAGGTTCATTAAAGTCTACAAAGTGGTGCTGAGTTTCAAACAAAACCCACAAATGGAACAGGGCAAAACTCTCCAGTTTTGATGAGTTCTACTTTGGATTTTGGGTGCATCTTGTAGAGCTTTGGGTAGAGGAAATCAAGCAGAGGCGGAGGTTATCAAATTAACATGAATCCATTCTTTAATAGACTCCCCTTAGAGAAGTAGTCTTAGAGAAATATCACCTAATTTAGAAGTTTATCCAAAGGCCATTGGAGTTGATTGGAGTTTTTACCGTTGACTTTAGCAGGCTGAAGTGTCTGAGTGTCACAGTTCACTCTGGAAATATGCTGCAGTGAAGCAAGCAATGTCTGACTGTACATGCCAAGTAGCTTTTTACCTTGTTAATATAATGAAATATTCAATATGAACAATAGTTTAGTTTAATTGAGCAGTTATCTGATAATCTGCACATGTCTAATGGGGTAAATGTGTGAGGCAGGTGCAAAAAAAGTAAATTAAACTAATACAACATTCAATGAACTAATGAGGTGCTGTGGGAGTTGCATTTCAATTAAAAATCTATGAGGATATAAGCAACTTAGGAAAGTTGTTTGTTAGTTCTGCCTGCTCTCAGTGCAAGGGAGAATCGGTGAAAGGCTCCTTAAACACATGACTGAGTTGGAAATGAAAGCTTAAAATATGTTTTAATGATGATATAAGTTTCTCTTCCAACTTCATTTGGCAGTCCTACTTCTTAACAACCTGCCTGGCCTCACTTATGTTCCACGTAGAGCGACTTGGATTTTCTCATAACACTTTATGAAAGGGCCAACTGCAGAGAACGACCAACATACATCTCAATTCCTCCAGGCACAGTAGAGACTACCCATGAGCCTGAGAAAACCATGAGTTTTATAGACTTTAAGAATGAATAACTCCTGATACACCTGCAATAAGCTAAGGGGATTGATCTTTAATGGCTTCCCAGGTATGTTGAGAGTTACTCAGCAATTTGAAACTCCAGAGGCTGCAGCTGAAGTGGCCAAGGAGAGATTTGATTGTCAGCCTTGCAGAGATCCAACGAGGATATAGATAATTTGTGAGTAGTGTGTTACAAATGGGCTATTTGGAGAGAAGCAAAGCAAGAGGCAGGAGAGGTACCAGAGGGAGTGCCATCGGCAGGACTTCTCTGAGCCTCAGCCAAAGGGGTTTGAATTTCTTGAGATTCTTTTGTGTTAATTTAATGAACATTAAAGCAGATGTCCTCTCTCTTTCATGATGGTCTAACAATGCATTAATCAATTGTAATTGCACCTCTTGGATTGTGATTGCAATAGCATTAACTTATCACCAATGTCTGTCTCTTTCTGCATCTTTTCCAGGAGCAGCCAAGGTGAGGCAGAATTCCTCTTGGGCTCTTCTCCTTATTTTGTAGAATGGGGAAAAATTTTTCTATTTTATTAATAGACATTTTTGACATGTCGTTTTATGTGCTGAAACAGCACAAGAGAGCAAAGAGATCTAATTTTAATAAAAAGATTTTAATAAAAAGAGATCTAATCCTGAGATCTAATGGGCAATAAACAAAATAAACAAAATTAGCCATGTTATAATCCCTTCACATACAGAAGGCCTTGCTGAGAGAGAGGGATCATCTGGTAGTATCTTAGAGCCCAGGTTACTGATTTTGATTGCTCTGTGTTTTGCTAGAGAACAGATCCTCAAATAGTGGTAAAATGATATTCCTGTCTGGTCTCATCATCTTGATTTGCCTCCAGATATGAAACCTATAAGTTTTGATTATAGGTTTGTCCCTCCAAAAAGTAGAATTAATCTTTTTCAGGGAATCTAACTGAGGGGCTTTCCACAAAAAGGTTACAAAGAGTCTTCTAAGTCCTCAAAAGAATATGGGCACCATTCTCTAGTGGAGTAATTACCAATGAGCTTGGAATTTGCTGTTATTTTATTAACTTGAATGCTTATACATGTCAATCAACATAGATTTATTCTTGACAGGTGAACCTGTAATTTAGCATATCACTTTCTTTTTCTGGTTATAAAAAGAATGTTTTATACCAGAAGGAATTGATTTGTCATATTCAATGTGTCAAAATATTTGCAAAGTTGCCCAGCTCACAAGTTAACCAAGCACCATACAATGTTGGGTTTAATGTAAATTACATTAGTTGCTCTATAAATTACTCAGTGGTTGTATTTCCCATGCCTCTACTGGTTTACCCCAAGGAGCATGTCAGTGTGAACACTGTGGTTTGGGGATGGAGGAGACAAGCTATACAGAGACAGGCAAAAGCTGAGCTGGGCTGCAAATGGTTCCCAACCCGTGTCCTGCATGAGCCTATCTCCAAACCCTTTGAAATTAAAGGGAAAACTTCTGCTGGCTTTCGTTGCCATTGAACCCATATAACATTCTGAAAATAGCTCAAACATCTTCTTTTTCTGAAATCCACGACAAAACTCCCAGTCTTCATTCTGGCTACTGTTTTAGACTCTGGTTTTGAAGGGTTTTTTTCAGCTTGCATATAGACACAAATTGAAGAATGGATGAGAAGTTCCTGCAGCCATCACCACCTCATGGCATGTGCTGTTCTCTTTAAAATTCACTGCTACATTGCAAAAAACAGAGTTTAAAATATTGATCACTTTTGGCATTGTCATTGTGACAGAGTATTGTAGAGCTACCTGCAGTCTATGAAAACAGGTATTTGAGAGGGAGCATAATTCTCTTTGATGAAGTGCTTATTCTAAAGCCCAGACGTTATCTGTAGTACAACCTTGTGTGCTTTGGAGTTTTGCATAATTTCTAGCAATCTCAGGATCTGAATTCTTCTCCACTCCATATTCTGCTGGTTAATTTATGAAGTGTGAGGAATAAAGCTGGTTAAAAATAAATTTACTTTGGTGAAACGTAATCTTTTTCCACAATATGTACTGTAATTAACATACTAATCTGTAACAAATGCTAAAAGTTTCTTTCTAATCGCTTTGCCATACATTCCATGTGACATTTCAGTTATATTTCACTGCCTTGCCCTATGAGCATAAAGCAAAAAAAAAAAAATCAATGAAATCAGATATATTCATACTAAGAATCTGATTTTGGTGTAAGATTAATTTGATTTTTGTGCAAAGACTCTGTAGTAGGGAAGAATGGGAATTGCATGAACAAAAATACCATTTGCTAAATGCCATGAGGAGGGAATAGAATAAGAACTTGGGAAATGATTATGTAACATTTTAGATACACTCGGAGCTGTCTCAGTACAAGTTAAGTGCAAAGCATTTCAGAGGCACATTAAGTTGCATCTTTATGGGGAATAAAAAGCTTACAAATCACAAAACCTGCTCCACTCTGGGAATGGATGTACAAATATGCTGGTACTGTGTGGTGCTGGGGGTCAAACCCCTTTCTCAGCACAACAGCCCTACTCAGTTTAACTTGGGGAATAGTTTGAAGAACTTTAATAAGATTGAGTGATTTGTTTTGTTCCAATGACAGCAATATCTGGGAGTTGAGTTTTTCCTTTCAGCGTTGGGAATTAAATGTGGCAGTACTGAGTTTAATCTGTAGGAGCTGTAGAAGCAAGGTGATTACCAAAATGGCTCATTTAGGGCCATCAGTGTTGTGTTGTATCAGCTCTTCTCTCTATCTGCTGAGAGCATTTTGGTAGACAAATTATTATAGTGATTTTATTGTTTGTATTGGAGTAGCAGCTTAATGTGCTAGTCATGGCCAGTGTTCCACAGATAGAGCAACATAAGATCATGAGTTGGGCCTGGCCTCAAAAAGTTTATAATGTACTATCAAACAGCAGTAGGGAAACTTAGGATATGGCATAACATTCAACATGGAATACCTAACTAAGCAAACCAACAGATATATTTATTAATTTTGAATTAATTCACCCAAAGCCTCTATAATAAATGTTTCAATTATTGCAAAGGGAACCCCCTTTTTCCTGAGATTACAGAAGTGTTCTGTGAAATTGTCACCTTAGTGCTCAGTAGCCCCAAATTCCCCATTATCCTGCAGGAAAACTCCACATTCTCAAAATTACTGTTCAACTAGGATCATATCCTGGCAGCCAGCAGTTATTTTTTCATCAGTAAATGATCTATAAGTAGAAGTTTTGATCCTGGGCTGAAGGACTAGGGCTGTGTAGGAAGAGAGCATGGTTCCAGATCCTGTCAGAGCAGTTACTCAAGAAGTATATACATATAATATAATATAATATATATTATTATTCCCTCTCTCAACCTTCCCTGAATTTCTCCTCCCAACTCAATTTCTCCTCATATTGTATTTATGTGTTTGAATTTTTCTTCCAAAATGAAGCCATTTGCATTAGTCTTTTTAGCAAACTTGCTAAACTTTGGATTACTTATCTATTTTTTTTTTTGCTCATTGATAACCCTACTCGTGGGCACCTGGTGAAGTTTAGCCTGGTGAAGGTGACACCAGGTTGGCAGACAGTGGCATGTCCGGGTGCACATCAAGCAGTATCTGCAGCATAAATCCTTCAGCAACAGCTTCAATAATCTATGCTGCTGTGTAGGAATTATTGATCAGAAGCCTTACTAAATTTAAGACGTATAACACCTACTACTCTCTCCATTGGGAAGTTGCCTTGTCAAAGCTGGAAACCAGACACATCTGACACGATAGATCCTTGAAAAACTTATTTCTTGTCACTTATTTATTCCCTAGGCGCTGATGAATTAATTCTCTAATCATTTGTTCTAGTATTTTTCTGGGCACTAAAGTTAAACTAGCTCACCTCCTGTTGCCTGTATCTTCCATTTGACCTCCTTGTGAAGTTAGGTATCATATTTGCCCTTATTCTTCTGGGGCCTCCTCTCTTCTTTGAAAGCAAGCCTCCTTATGGGAACTGAGTTAATCATCCCACTTTGGCTAAGAGTTACTGCTGTGCCATGACTGGCATGTGATTCAGCACTTCTCTGGTGGTAGCATTTGAGAGCATACAGAAGAACCTGCTTGCTCTCTTCTCCTAGTTAGCATTCAAGGGATGACTGCAGCAGAAGAGACAGAGATGTCCAGGCTTATCAGGATTTATAATTAAAAGAGAACAAAGAAACTGAAAACAAAGGTGAAAAATAAAAGGGATGAGTGAGAAAGGAAAAAAGACCTGAAGTGTCAAAGAGTAATACGAAATAGATCTTTTGATTTAAATCACTGACACATTTTTAGGTCATTTAAAGTCTTACTGTCTCTCCTCCTTTTTTGTCTTAAACAGAAAAAGGAAGTTTCACCACATGAAATTGCTAAAAAAATACAAGCACTGGGATTTCCTCTGCCAGGACATCAAGGTATGTTGCATATGTCTATATATATGGGTATTTTATAAATAAATAAATATGTATATACACACACTGACCAAAAGAGATACTTGCTTATGATAGTGCTAAGCCTCCAACCTATGTAGAAATAGATTTTACTTGGGGTACTGGCTGTAGCTCATGGCAGCGAGTGCACATGAGATCCCAATGTTCCTGAGTTGCAGTTTAGTTGCTGAAAGTCAAATTCATTGCAGCTTAGCAGTGAACAGCTGGCACAACCCTTCCTTGGCAGTGTGCTGGTACAAATCTCCTCGGATATTGAGGTTGGAAGATGGCTGGCCATGTACTCAGCATCAGAGCAGAGACCACAAACAGCTGGGGTTTAAAGTCTCCATCTCTTATGCCATAGAACACTCTGACAAGTGATTTGGTTCTCTGTGCTGAGGAGGAAGAAAATGATTCTGTAACTTGTGTAATTGTAACCCAAATACATCCCAGTGAATTCACCACTGAAATTCTGCTTTGCTCTTACACCAAGAACACTGAATTGCTTGGGAAGTGTTTTGATTTTCCTTTTGTTGGTTAATGCCCGTTTTCTGGACAAGGTGAGGTAAATAGCTGCTGTGTGTTTCCAACCTGTGTGATGTAGTCAACAGACTCATTCTCCTAAAAATAGTTTGGGTTTTGTTTGGTTTGGGTTTTTTTGATAATTATTAAGAATTCCAAGACCTTTACTCTTCTCCTTTTTTTTCCACTTACAGTATGTTGTATTTATCAGTTAAAGGCCACTTGTCCACTATGGTTTAGAGGGAGAATGCTTTTTATCTTAAAAAAATTCCTATTAAAAAAGGAAGGGATAACCTTCAGAAGGATTTTTCAAAAGGAGAGTAATGTATATAAATAACCCACTTATTGTCTCATCTATGGTCTCCTATTGATTTCTGTTTGAATGCAGAAGGGGTTAATTTAGTTATCCCAAGTGTTTCTATTCTTCTACTTAATAATATCACCTATGGCTTTGCTGTATCAGTGTAGGGAACCATCTAAGAGCATCCTCCGGATTTATTTTTGAAATATACATCATACATTTTCTAACAAGAGATGTTCAAACAGCTTTGGGGACCTGCCTTGCCTGGACTCTGCTCTTGTATTTGCGTGATACCTCTGGCTTGTTTGCAGAGACATTTTTAGCATGTTAATAACATGCCCTTTTGTGGTTGGCAGGGATGAACCCCACCGAAAGATCAGGAGTGGTTATGGTGTGTTTTTAGGAGAGGTGGCTAATCTGAGATGAGCTCAGGAAGGAAAGATGTCATGCCAAGAGCTGTGTGCTTAGGAATAAGTTATCTGGTGGATGGAGAGGGCACCAGGCAGAGTTGAACACGGGTCACAAGTCACAGACACAAAGCCTCAAACAGCCTCCCACTGGGGATTTGTGCCAGAGTTTGCAAGAAGGGCTGTTCCTTCCTGGGTAGAGCAGGGCTGGAGAGTGAAAAACACCAAGATGGAAGCGTGTCACCTGGGCAGACAAAAGGGAGAGGCTGGAGGTGCTGCTGGGCAGAATCAGAGGAGGACAATGTGTGGTCCAAGGGGTGCTCTGCCTGCACAGCCATGCAGTGAATGACCCTTCCTCAGTGGTGGGGGCCTGCTGTGGAGGGCAGGGTGATGTTTGGGGCCTCAGCAGCATGTTTGCTTGGATTCTCTCTCCTAGTGGTCCCAGAAAGAGCAGTTGTTTTTCATTCAACTGTCCTGAGCCATCTGCATTTCTGAGCACTCCTTTATTCCTAAACTGGAGAGCCCTACCTTATTTAACCACCATCAGCACAGAAGACCATCCATCCCTCTGTACTAGGTGCCTTTCTTTGTACATGTCCAATTCTGCTAAATCTCTCTGGTGAAAAACAAGGCAGGGAACCAACCTGCAAATCAGAAGGAGAAGATACAGGATTGATGACAGAACATCACACTTTGGGCACAGGTATGAATTATGAGATTATCATCATAAAGACAAAAAGACCTGAAGGAATGAGGTCTGGTTATTGAATAATGGGGTAGTGCTAAAGATTTTCATGTAGTTGGAGCAGCACATACCCCTGGGAGAAGTGTTATAGTGTCTCCTGGGTGGAGACAGGAAACAGATAAAATTTCTGATGTGATCTGGTTCACAAAAAAACTCAAAAAAGATGGAAGTTGAACACTACACAGAAATACAATAAAAATTGGATGTCATTGAAAGCACAGAGAAGAGGAATATCATTATATAACTTCTGGGAGGAGAAAAAACAAAACCCCATTATCCTATTGGAGATGTGTTCAACAGCTCCTACAATATATGTCGGATGATCAGAGATGAGCACATTATAGTATTGCATGAGCTTTCACATTCTGGTTATAGACCAGGGAATTTATGAAAAGGCTGCTCTATTATCAACAGAAAGAAGCTGTAATAAAAAAGGCCAGAGAAGTGAGTGCATAAGCTTTTAAGGAAATTAGGTGCAGATTTATCGGCCTATCTGTGTAGTCAGTTTGGAATGAGGGGAGAATAAAATAAAGTAACCAAAATCTGGAGCAGGAGGGGATTTGCCAGCGTCAGGACATGGTCTGTCCTTTCACACAGTACCTGTGTCACTAGGCAACATTATCATGGGCCTTCGGGCAAGTTAATTCCCATCATCCTCTTAATTCCCAACTCAAAGACACTGCAGAAAGCCTCCAGGCTGTTTGTGAGAACATTTTTACTTTATTAGAAACTTGAACCAGGGGTGGCAGGATTCTCTCAAGTAGTGAGTCTCGATATGAGGGATGAGGATGCTCCTCAGGGATTGCTAAAAGGCAGCTCTGAAGTGGAATCAACAGTTTAAAAAAAAATCCATCTATCTAACTATACCAAACTGAGGGATGCCGGACAAATGAAAAGCCAACTTGTCACTGAAAATCAAAGTTCTGAAGGCAGAGGAGGATGAAACGAACAAAATAATTTTGCAGGTGATGGAGCGTTCATGTGTGGTCTTTGAAGGATATTTTTTAACACTGAGTAATATAAACATAGTTCTGTGTTATCTCTTTGATGCATCTGGAAAGGAACTCAACAATTTGTCACATGTATATTTATATTGGAGGAGGCCACAGATCTGCAGGTTACTTAATGTCAGAGGAGAAAGTGGAAATGTAGCAAGTGTAGAATTTTATAACAGAAAATTATATCAACAAAGAGTAAAGTTACTAGTAGAAAATAGGAAGTGTGTGACATTTATCGGTGAAGACAGGTAAGTATCCAAAGTAATTTGAAAAAATACTGATGTGAGGATTGTAATATCTAATATATTTTTCCTAGAGAAAGCTCTTAAATGTGAAAAAGCTGATGTCCTTGGGGCAAATTCATATCTACCATAAATTACTGTACCTCGAGTGTTCCAGAACTGCATCAGCTAAAGAATCTGTCTAAAATTGTACTGAAAGTAGCATCTGAGAGGAAAAATAAGACATTCTGGTACTCAAACACACCCAAATCAAAACCTGCTGTGATTAAATATTTAGAAATTTAAACTTGCTGCCAAAGTAGAGCTCATTAAAACAGTGATTAAAAAACTGTTCCATAGACACTGTTGCAGGATCTGAAATTGATCTGATTTCCTAACTTTTGTTATCATTTATTGCTTTAAGCAAGCACTTTTATTAAATTGCATTAAGAATTAAAAAAATACCCAACACCTTAATTGCCCATTTTTTTTCAGAGAAATGAAATTATAATCCATGTTATCAGTGACTGAAAAATATACACATCTATTCATGCATTAGATCCAATGTCACTCTAATATATTCTGCAATGTTAAAAATGCAGAAAAAGTTTCTGGCAGCACTGCAAAACTATGAAAGATTTTGCCATTTTTTCCCCAAACATTCAGTATTCAAGGAAAAGCCGTTTATCATAGAAAACACATTGTATAACAAAGTTACAATCTCTAATTAATACAGGAGATTTTCACTGTGCGTTGAATCCCAAATTTGGAATTATCAGAGAGAAAGGTAATTAAGGATAAAGCTGCTGGAGATAAGTAACTCTTCAGCCATCTTCTGGGTGACATATGACTGCGTCTAAACACTACTGTGAGCAATTAATCTTGTATAACTCACACAATATGCAGATTAAGGACAGATCTAGGGCTGAGCTACACACACACACACTGAAGTTTTGAATCTGTGCATATAGTCAGCAGCACATTTCAAGTTTTGCCTTAATGTGTCTTCCATGAAAGGTTAGTTCTGGAGACAAGAAAAATAATATATGCTGCTAAATTGTTTATTAGTACAAGAACTTCACACAGTGGAAGAAATGATTGTTTATTGAAACAAGACCTTCAAGGGACTCTTTAATTATAAAACAGCTTGATATTTTAAAGAAAATGACACAGACAACAGAAAGAACAATTTACTGTGGGTAGCAGGTTGAGTATAGCTTGGGGCCTATTAATCAGTCATGCATAACAAGTATCCTATAAAGAATTGGAATAAACAAACAGAAAATACTGCTTCTGCAAGAGAATTCAGAGAAACATTGCTAGGTTTGAAAATGTGTTTAACAGTTGCATCATATGACATTAAGAGGGGTAAAAGCAGTATCCATCTCACAACAAGAGAGGAATAGAATGAAGACATAGTTCTTCAGCTTTGGAACACTCTGATAGCAAAATAATGACAAGTTCTGGAGACACTGGAGCATGTTATCTACATTCCACCAGCTGCAGGCACTGGTACTGGACACCAAGCAAGGCTTTAAAGCAGAAGTGTGTCTTTTGTTGGATATCTCCAGTTTCAAAGCCAGAGAGATGGGAAGAGAGAATTTTGTCTTGAAGTTTTCTAGAAAACAAGCACAGACCATAGGTGTTATCTTTCGAAAGAACATAGGTCTGTAAATATGCATACATGCTTAATAATGGAAAGAGGATGTTTTCCCATCAAAACTGCACACAGTGATGTGATAAAAAGAAACGTGGAGAGGGGCAGAGTTTTCCACATGTGAGCTTTTGGTGTGGATTACCTAAATTGCTGTTAGTGCAGGGCCCAACAAGGTTGATAAACTCTGGGGTCAGCCTTGCAGAAGCATGAGGTAACCCTTGGCTACATTTGGGAGACACCAGAGGAGCTTTCCTTTGCTCCAAAGCACTACTCTGAAAAATCAAAGTCTTTTCAAAAGCCTTCTCTGCCTGATAACCTTGAGCAAACACAAGACATTGGGCTGCTCTTTGACAAAAGATTTATTTTTTTTTAGTGAAGGAGACAAACAGAACAGTGAGGAGGCATGAGGACGAGGGTATTATTGGACAGGGGAGATTAGGTGAGGTAACTGGCATGAGGCCTCTCAAGACATTCAAGGAATTCAAGAGCTCAAACTTGAGATGTTTTTCAATCTAGTTTTACAGCACTGATGTTGGTTTGTTTCATCGCTTGAATTGTAGCTGAGCTGTGATTAGTTTGGTGCCCGGTATGTAATTGTGTCTAGTTTGGCTGTGATAACTCTTGGGTCTTCCTGCCCTTCTATCTTCCCACTGCCTGAGTGGCAGGACAGCCATTATTTACAGCAGAACTGGGTCTGGTTCACTTGTGATTCCCAGCTAGGTAAATAATATTCAATTAGTATCATTAAGGGCATAGTGTGTGGTTACCAACCTTAACGTAAGAGCTTAGATGGTACAGTGAAGCTGTAGACAAAGCTAAAGAGATTTCCCATGTTGCAGCAGGTGGTAATGGATGCAGAGAGCAATGATCTAACATTTTGCAGTGCTAGGATGTATTTCTCCTGGAAATATTTTTGCTATAGCCATCAATAAGCTGGGCAGCTAGTCTAAGGCAGTCAACAGTAAGAAATTGGCCACTGCAAAGGGCAGTTTGTCCTATCCTACAATAAATGAGATGCAGTGACTCACCCTGACTGCAAAGGAGGGCTGGATAATTAGCTTAGATTCAGTTCTTGGGTTTTCTTTGTCAGAAGTTAAGCTGGGCTGAATGCCTCAGCTACTTTTCTGAAAGGGAACAGAGACACAGAAAAGCCGCTGACAACAGCTCCCCTGGGTTATCCAAAGTCACCAGAAAATGGTGCTAACAGGTTGAGCAAGTTGTGAGATTCTGTGACTTAAGCATTGAAGCACTGGCAGGTAAGTGCTGAAAATACCACTGCCTGCAATTGGGCATCTTTCAGCAAACCAAACCAGACTAATGCACACATAAACATGTGTAAAATGTGTAACTGCAGGGGATGATGGCATGCACAGCAAGATATGGGGCTGGATGTAAACATAATTAAATAGTCTTCTCCATCCTTCCAGACACAAAGGTTGGTCCTTCTTCAAGGCCTTTCAGAATTTTGGAGGTAGAGACCAGACTCGTTGCAGTGGTGCTTACCCTCTGTCAGGCTAGAATTTTAGCCACTCTTGTTGGCAGCATCTCCAAATTAGATGCATTTCACCTCATTAATCACTGCTAGCAAATACCACATTTTCTTCACCCTGAACCCAGAACCTGATCCCCATCATTAACTACCATCTGCTACTTTGTGATAAAGTTGTCCTGGGGCTGCTCCTCTCTGAGCCAGGTAAGAATGTCAAAATGGCATTATTAAAATTGGAAAGACTCTTTTGTCATTAGCATGCCTAGGATAAGAGACTGTCCATAAAATTAGGTGGGTCAGGCTGTTTGCAGACTGCAGTTGGGTTGGTAGAGACTCTAGTGACACACACCCCTGACTTTGAGTCTTTTGTGGGCCTGTTGCTGAGGCCAAACCCACGTACAGGATTTCCAGGCAGGGTGATGCCAGGCCTTGTAGTCTGCAATCCAGACAGACAGAATGAAGCAAAAGGGGCTGGTAGCACCTTTCTGTGCCTCACTGGAGCCTTTCATACATGGTGTTCTCATCAGTAATGACAGATCATATGCCACACTGCTTCATTTTAGCCCAAGGAGTTTCCTTGACTCCTCTTGCCTGCCCCAGCTGCAGAGCAGTTGGGGAGCTAAAGTCTAGTAGCAAAAATAAAAGGTTAGATGGTTATTGCTTAATGATGGGTCTTGTTCACTAACCTTCATCCTTGGAGTTATTTGGACTTGTTTCATTGAGTTTTGTGATTGAATGCCTACCTACAGCATATCTGGTACTGTTGAGTGATACATGCATGGCAAAAGCCTAGCAACGAGCCTCCAGTGAGCAAAGAATTGTAGTATAACAGCAATTGCTGATCATCAGGGGAGAAAAACATTGTCAGGCAAAGCCAATCCCAGAGCAGCACCATTGACACTGATCTCCTGGCACCACGTGTTGAGCCCAAATGCTGCCCTGAGGTGTTCATGGCTAACAGCACCAGGAAACCACGGGTGAGGAACCTCAAATAACAGGGACAGATATTAGGTAGCATACTCTCTATATTACACTTTTGATGGCATTATTCTTTAATTGAACAACTCCTACTGTTGTGTAGTGACATTTTAACTGGGCTAGTAATGTGTTTGCTTGATTTTAATTGGAGTAGCAATAAATTCTTGCATCCTTGTATAAAGTGGTTGGGGTGTTTTGTTAACTAAAAGGGCCTTCCTGAGTCATTCCTTAATGTCTCCTGCTACTGCAACATGTGCCATCTCTCTCTAATCAGTGTCACCTAGAAGTAGCCAGGGTTTATGAGACTTTCCTGAGCACCTTAGTAAAGAGACATTTTGTTTGTTTATTAAATGTCCCTTTGTAACCAGGAATTGTCTTCTGATAGTGGGATAGAACATCTGAGCATCTCCATAGTTCACTGAGCATCTGAGGTCTCTCCTCACTTGCCTGAAGTTAGATGCCACCACCTGTGTCAGGATCAGGACCCTGGACAAGGTAAGTGAACACATGTAGTGAGTCTACCCAGTGCTTTGAGGGTTTAGCATGGATGCTCTCCTGCAGCTCTACCTCCTGCCAGTTAATGAAGATTACATCTCACCCAGATATATAGCTCCAACAGACTGAAACTTCCTTAATAAATTTTAGGCCAGATTTTAGTGCGGAATTACAGTGTAGGTCTCCAGCCATTAAAAAATGAATTATTGTTACTGATGTAACTCAGCAGCAGAGCAGCCTGACAGCAATGGCCTGAGCTAATTCCCCCAAAGATTAGACTCTGCTCCTGAAAGATAAGTGCTCTAGCCTTGTTTCCTTATGTTGGATTTTTATAGAGTGCCTTGTGCAGCACTGCACCATTTCCATTTGCATGTACTGTACTGGATTGTATCGACAGTATCAGAGGAGGTGTTCTATCACACCTCATTTGGAAAGGCTTGGTGAAGGTTATCTCTGCCTGGAGCAAAGATACTACTAGGCTGAATATAAAGCTGTTAGAGTAATTTCTAATGAATAATGTATTAAACAATTGCACTTCCTCTCTCCCTCTTCCTCTCTGTGAAGAAAAAAGGAAGTATTTAATGATGAAACTAGAATAATGTTGAATACATGTTAGTTGAAGGTGGCAGATCTGAAGACAGACATTAGTCTCATTAGATACTTTAAATACTCAAACTATTAACTACTCTTCTTTGCTGGTTAGTTTTGATTTGCAGGTCATTTGTGAGTGAGCTGTTACAGGCATCTGGCACTTCAGTTTCAAGCTATTTTAACTCTTGCTTAATCATCTGTTGTTGGTTTTCCTCCCAGAATGGCTAAAGGTGATTTGTAGGTCTCATGGTTTGTACCCTTTGCTTTTCAGCTTGAAGGTGAAATTCAGTCTCAGCTGAAGTGCTCATTGCTCTGATAGCCATTCCCTTTTTATGTGTAGTACTTTTTAAAGCTGAGGGAAACAAAACACAAAATGGGCAAGAGGTGAATTTTTTTTCAGAATATGCCCCTTTGTTCACGATGATCTTTGTAACACTCAGCTACCTGTTTACAGGAAGATAAATAGAAGAAGTTCAAAGAGAGAAAATGTCTGCAGAGAAGAATATTTGTTGAAGTCCTCAAGAACGTGCTACTTTTGCAGCAAGTCAGTGATATGTAGGAGTAGTCTTTTGTTATGGTAAGTCTTCTTCATCTTTTCATTATGTCAATTATTCAGTGATGATGTGGACACCTGAGGCTCTGGTGTCCTGGCGTGTGGCAGCTGTGGGCTGACTGCTCAGCCAGATCTCTTTCATGCTTAGGTACAGCCTGATCTGAGTGCCATTGAACCTGCAAAGGCAACACGTTCCCTTTCCAGAGCTCAGTTTTCTGGAAATGGTTCAGGTTGTCTGAATTTCTTTTTAAGGGAAAAAAAAAAAGATTAAAAAGAGAGAGAAAAGAATGTAATCTGTGAAAAGGGAGAAGCTTGTCTTTGCTCATGATTTTGTCAGGCTTGTTCAGATGTAACAACCTCATTGATAGCAAGTTGCTGTAATTTCCTTGAGGAAAAACTACCTTCAAAGAAGTAGTTAAGTATATTTTTGTGACATCTTCCCATTCTAGTAGTCTCACCTTTGTCTCGTTAGTGGCAGTTTCACAGCAGTCTTTCCTCCTTCATGTTGTTGTCTTTTTTACTCTTTTTTTTAAAAAAGCAAATGTAAAATTGCTAATTGCACCTCTCTTGGTGTGTGTGGTATATTTCATAAAGATGAGATAGATTCAATTAGCATAATATGCAGACAAAGCTGGGAATGTTGGAGCCCCCCGCACACGGGCGGCGCATGCTAAAACTTCTGCTGTTATTTTAATAAACAGAAAGACAAATCATTAGTGCAGGGCTGATACCAGAAGAGAAGGACTTAATGCACAATTTAATTGAACATTTGTTCTTAATTTCACTCAGGGACGTTTGACAAGAAAATTCTTACCATACTTGGCAGGAGGTCCCACTGACTTCACAGCTGAAAGCAGTTGTGTGTATCCAGAAGTAGGTGGTGTGGGGAGCTGGTGGGGGATGTTTGCACACTACAATCTCCCAGGCTCCATGGGGCAATCAGAAATGCAAACCTGTTACCCTGGCAACTGCAACATTTGACAGGACTCGAAACCTCTGATCTCTTTGGATAAGGCAGCAGCATTTATACATTTTCCTCGTCCACCTTACTGCAGTTGTGGTGTTGAATTGCATCAGAGAGCCTCTTCTCTGCTGAAAATAGCTCATATGGCTGTAGAGCTAATATATAATGGCAATTGTACAGAATAGAGGTGCCAAAATTTCTCTCCATGGACCCCTGGTGAACTGTTGAGTGCCAACTGGCTGCAAGTTGGTGGTTCACTCCCTGCGTTTCCAGCTGTTGATGTTTCACCAAAAGGCAGCTAAACACATTATATGCTCTCCTAATAGCTCCAGAGAAAAATAAAACCAATGGCAAACATCTAAAGTGCTAATACCAAGCTTGTTTTCTCTGAGGTTCTCTCCTCCCCATCCGCTCTTTTGTGGTGGTCACATACTCTCAATTTTGTTGAATTTGGAGGCTTGGCTGCACTCGGCCACAATAAAGCCATCTTTGCATAGCTGAATGTTTTTGTTGTAGAAGTACAAATGGGGAATTTTGGATTCTCTCTGGAATTAATCACTGCTGAGGTTACTACTGAAAACCAGCTTTGGTTCTGGTGTCTGTGCCTGTTTCTTTAGGTTTATGGCAAGTTAGAGACAGCAGGACAAAAAGGCTTTGAAACAATTTTTAAGGACTGCAGAGAAATAAAGTTGATAAGTAGCATGTAAAGATGACTGACCAAAAACTCAGTTACCATATAGAAATAATTTAGTGGAGGAAAAGAACAGCAGGTACAAAAAGGTGCTTTTGCTAAGAAAAGAGATAGCAAGAAGTAACTGCTAGTTGAACACAGGGAAATTAGCACTAAAATAAGAATTTTTAACCACCAGGTGAACACTGTGTACATGGAAGTTCTGGTTTGCCTGTCTTTTTGGATTGTTCAAGGAAACCCTTTTTTTGTGGATGGTTGACATTAGTTATTGGAGTTAATACAGGAGTGATATAAAATGAAATAATAAACTATCCTCAATTACTACTCAACATCACCATAATATGACTGGCCTACTTTAGAGTGTTTTGTGTCATTTTGAGGCTGATATGGAAGAGTTCACTGGAAAAAAAAAAAAAAGAAATGTTGCCTTTTTTTGCATATCCCTGAGCTTGCAAAGGGCCTGTGTTCTCTCTGCTTCCTTCAAATGGCTCCTGTATTGGGAACAGTTTCTTAAACTTCAGGTAACCTCTGGATATCCTGGGTGAGGTTTGAGAAATGTCAGAATCATTCACCACTCCTTAACTAGCATCTATCTTGGCTTGTTAGTCTTGGCTTACCCTCCAATAACTATTAAAAACTCAGCCAGCCATAAAACTCTCATTCTCCTAATGAGTGTTTTGGATTCTACTCATCTTCTTTTCCTTTCAACTTTCAGCAGATTTGGCATTTGTGCCCAGCACTGGTTCATAGCCTTAGGAATAAATCCTTCTATGCAGAGAACTTCCCTACTGCCTAATTTTCTCCCCTGATGGGGAAAGAATTGCCTCCAAACTAAGGTGCTAATTACGTCATTGGCTCTGGGATACAGCTGCTGACTTCACTTACTCTTCTTAATAACCAGCACTAACTAATGACTTGGCTGCTATTAAGCTCTGGCTGGCATGAAATGGCAAAGTGGGAAAGTGAGTGCCCCCAGCTATCTAAACCCCTGTAATCTTAGAACTAGATTATGCTTTTATCTTCAGAAAGAAGTTTCTTGTAATGACATTTACTCTTCTTGCAGATGTCAGGGAAAGAGCTGAAGGATTTGATCCCAGTTGCATCATGTTTTCATTTACTCTTCAGAAAAAATACACTTTGAGGGTTTAATCTAGTAGGTTTTTGTAGAAGCACTAAGATTCTCACTTAAAAATTCTGGTTAAAGGTTTGGGGTGTTCCCTCCTCCCCTCCCTCTTTTTTTTCCCATTTCATTTGGGGTTCTGTACTTATGGCATATCAGCTAATTAGTTTTTAGCCAAATTAATCTTCAAGTGACACTAGGAGGTGGGAAGTTAATTCTCACTCATTCCTTGTTTCTCTAAGACTATCTAATTATTCATGAATGTTGTAGGGGTTATGTTCTAGAAAGGCAACTCAGCATGGGGTTGAGCAGTGCCCGAGCAGAGGAAGGAGGATGAAAAATTTACATATTTGACAGGCATTCTGCTGCTTTGAGATTGTCATTCTCCATTTTCCATTTCTGTCCTGTTGGTGTTGTAAATTATTAATCAAACAATGATTACCTGTACGGTCCTCTGAATTCCAAAGCACTTTGTTAATATGAACCAAGACACCTGTCATGTGCTTGAGTTAGGATTTCAGAGCCAAATTTTCCCTTGCATTATGCTTATTCTGAATCAAGGGGTTTGACATGCAGGAAAAAGAATAATTTTGCTGTGAATTAAATAGGAGAAGGAAAGTTACAGGTTGGGATAAGGCCTGTTAGGAATAGAGGAAGAAATTCTGGTTTGGGTGGTCATAAAAAATCTTCACAATGTAGAAAAAAAAAGTGAAAAGAATATTCTGCAGGCACCATAGTTTATAGGAGAGAACTGAAAGTGGGCAAGAATAATAAGGAAAGAAGTTAAATAAAAGTCTCAGGGAGAGCAAGGAGATATGGAGATAGTTGTGGAAGAAAGAAGGTAAATGAGGTTAAAATTTTGTAAAGTCTCACAAGAGTATAATTGCATTTCAGGGATACCTAATACAAGAACTAAACATCTGTGGATGATAAGTGATGTCATCAGATCATCAAAAAAGGAAGATGGGCTCAGCTGCAATGTCTGAAGGCTCCCTGGGAAGAAGGAAGATGAAGCCAGACAGGTAGGATTGGGAAAGGTTTGCATCATTTTATCTTTCATTTGAGGTTACTGGAGTTGTATTTGATCTGCAAGCATGGTTCAGTGTGTTCAGTGACTAGCAGGACTAAGACCCCCAACAACACAGCTTCAATATTTACAGTTAGAATGGAGAGGAAATAAATGCTTCAATATAAATAGCCTTTCCCCAAAGATAAATGTAAAATAACCTTACTAATTTGGGCACAAATGTGGAATGTCTTTAGTTTCTTTGAACTTTTCCAGAGAAATTTTTGATTTTTCTAAAACCAAAATATATTGGTTTAGTTTTGTTTTACACCACGATGAAACAAATACTTGGAGTATTTTGTTAAAAAAGGAAAGAAGAGGAAAAAAACCCCACCTCATTAATAATTTGATAAAACTTTTCATTATTGCTTGGTCAAAAAGCCACAGTTGATTATATGATTTATACTGTGATAGTTTCAAGGCAGTTTTAACTGTAAAGGTGCTGAATGGCCATGTACTGTCACTCAAAAGAAGCAGATGGGTTTGCACATCTCAGCTTCAGGTAAAGAAATGATGCAGGTATTAATAAGATGTTTGGCTGTTGGTTCAGAGAACAGAGAAGGCAACTGTGTTTTCAGTCATGACAGAAGAAAAGCTGAGGATCCAGATAGAGGAAACAGTAATAGCTGAAATAGGTGAGGAGGTAATTAGCCTTCAAACTTGCCAATATTTCTAGGAATGGTAGATAAGACTACAGGAGCAAAACAATAAGTACTATCTCTCTCTGTGTCATTTTATTATGGTCTGACCCAGGTAGAATTTATTTTTCAAATGGTATATATCCAGCCAGTTTCACTATGCCTCCTCTTGTTAAAATCAAAGCAATACAAGTTTCTCAGAAAAAAACCAACTAAACAAAAAAAAAGCCAAAGACCAAACCAAACCAAAAAACAACCAACCAAAACAAACCCACCCAAAAACCAGAAGGAAAAGCATAATATCTTGATGGTTTTGTAAGAGATCCCTCCTCACAGTTATAGGTATGTTAGAAAGGAAATTGATGTATCTCCCTTTCTTCTTCGCGTGTTCTTAGTCCCACAAGCTGTGCACAGCATGCTTTCAATTAATTTAAACTAACTTTCCATCTGCTCCAACAAATGCAGGGCTTCAGTGGAAGACAGTATGATGGAGTGACATGAAATACGCTGATAGCAAACACTAATGCAAAAGGCAGTCTGCTGTGAAAAATGTAATATCCATAGTGCACTCTTTCTACACCATAATAAAGGCTCACTTTAGTGAAAAATGATTATTGTTTTCCATATTTGCCTAATCAAGATGGGAAATGAAAGCTTCAGCGAGGGAGATAGAGATTTACATTTTACAGAGCATGGTAATGTGGAGAACAGGATGTATCAGATCGATTCCTTTTTAATTGCTGCTTTCATCAAGCTTTATGTTATGGAATTATTTCATTATGTTGCTACACTTAAAACAAAAGGACATAAATGCTGGATATGATCAGAACTTGGGAGGCTTTGGCTTTATCAGTTAGATCAGAATACTGCCTATTTTGCAAATATTCTATTTTTCCCCAACAAAGTTATTTAAATGAGAAAAGCCAAGGCCACAGCAAAACAGCTACAATGGCTACATTCAAGTAATGACACAGACTAAATTACAGTAACTATGTACAACAAAAGCCTTTTGCTGCTAAATGCCTGCACTTTGCAGACATTACTGTAGTCTTTTGTGGGGGGGGTTTGGTGGGGGTTTTTGTGTTCTCACTTTTGGTTTGGGGGTTTTTTTAGTATAAAGTAGGAATCTAACTGTGATTCTGGCATCAGCCTTTCAAGCAATAACTGTTTAAAGCCATGTGGTAATTAAATTCTACCTGCAGCCTAATCTTGTTCCCAATTGAACCCCTGAGAATAGCATTATGGCCTTTTTTCCCCAATTTAAATTAGTATGTGAATTTGCAAAGTGGATTTTAGTTTGGACCCTGGTTCCTTCTCCCCATATTTCCTACATTAAGTACTGTACTTTTAACCCTGGTTTGAGCACTTCAACTGATCAAATAAATGCAACTCAAAATTCCAGCCTTGGTGAGATGCACCTGGAAGAACAGTGGCAGCAGCACTGTGAGCAAGAGCAAGTAAAAGATAATCATAGAATCATAGAATGGTTTGGGTTGGAAGGGACCTTTCAAGATCATCTAGTTCCAACCCCCCTGTGACAGCAGGGACATCTCCCACTAGACCAGGTTGCTCAAGGCCCCATCCAGCCTGGTGTTGAACACCTCCAGGGATGGAGCATCCACAACCTCCCTGGGCAACCTGTGCCAGTGTCTCACCACCCTCAGAGTGAAGAATTTCCTTCTAATTTCTAATCTAAATCTCCCCTCTTCCAGTTTGAACCCATTGCCTCTCGTCCTATCACTGCAAGTCTTTGTGGAAAGTCCCTCTCCAGCCTTCTTGTAGCCCCCTTCAGATACTGGAAGGTTGCAATAAGGTCTCCCCGGAGCCTTCTCTTCTGCAGGCTGCACAAGCCCAATTCTCTCAGCTTGTCTTCATAGGAGAGGTGTTCCAGCCCTCTAATCATCTTTGTAGCCCTCTTCTGGACCCTCTCGGACAGGTCCAAGTCCCTCTTGTGCTGGGGGCTCCAGAGCTGGACACAACCCTCCAGACGGGGTCTCACAAGAGCAGAGTAGAGGGGCTTATTCCTGACAATTCATACCTCAAACTCATTTGCACTTGCACTTAAAAGTAGAGTTCATAGAGGATAATTCTCCATAATCTTGTGCAGACCCATGGAAAGTGATGTCATATTTTCATGGCAAATATATACCTGAGTCCAAACTTGCAGTAAAGATACTTCTCAGCAGCTGCAGTCTGTAGCTGCCACCTCTTTCTAGGTTAAAATTCCTCAAGCACTGACAGTTTTTTGCTGGGAGTTTTTTTCTTCTTCTTCTTTTAAGACACTCCTGAAAGGCCTTTATCCTTGGCAGGGCTGAGCAGGAGCTGGACTGCAGGTGTCCTCATTGCCTACTTATAGATCAAACAGTATTAAAGATACCCAGTGAATGTAGGAGAGGATCCTTCAAAGTGGGAAAACAAACACTGCATTTCTTTCTTTCCCTGGGTCTATAAAAGCATCTAGACCTAATGTCTAGCATTTCACAGCAGTGTGCCCTCATCACCAATTTATGGCAATTTTGGGGGAGACTTTGCTTGCTCAGACTGCTCCATTCTGCAGAAAAGAATTAAAGATTTCCCAGGGCAAGATGATATCTGAGTAGAAGCTGGTTAATTTCCTTTAGTTCCTTTTTAGTTTGCTGCAAACAGACCCAACCAAAGAGAAGTTCTTTCAGCAGATAGCTCCTTTTTTTATTGGATATGCTTTAGATATAGGATTGATTTTAAAGATAGAAGGATAGGAGACAGGAAAGGTTTATAATACTTTAATCTGATCAGCTGCAACAGATGAGTAAGAAAAAAAAGGACATTCTTTGGGATGTACAGTAAAATCATCCATTGATATGTAGCAAAGGTCCTATGTGTCCAAAGGCTTGTCTGCTTTCCCAATTACCTCATATGGTGTAATAAAAAGTATTAACTTGCACTATAGACCTTTCCTCCCTACTGTTCTGCACCTACAGCAGATAATATGCCCTCAAGAATTTGTATGCTCCATCTGAAACTCTTGTAAGAGGAGTAATTAGACAGGCTTAATTAGAGCTGGCATGACAAAACATGTGTCAGTAAACCTGCACAGTTCTGCCCAGAAAGGCACTTTCAAAGGGCTCTGGCTGCTGTGTTAGTCATGCTCATTTTTCAGGTAGTATCTACAGCAGCAAAATATTTAACCACCATTAAATGTTTTTCCAGTTGGGACTATTTCATGCATAACTCAAGCATTTAATCAATCTATCATCTCATTCATTGTTAGATTACAGCTGGTGTGACCGCAAAGAAGTGAGAAGGAGAAAATGAGAAGCTCCATTAGGAAACCCCATCCCGAGGTGACAGATTCAGCTGGTTGGAATGAAGGCCACTGTGAGTGATTTGGGGGATATTTTATTTTGTGCGTAAATTGGATCATTGGCTGAAAAATAATCACTTTGGGCCATCAAAGACATAACCCAGAAATGAGGTGGAGATAGAAGCTAGCAGAGGATGAGTAATAGAGGTAAGAGATCAAGCATGCAGCAAGGCAGGGATGATAACACACGTTATTCAACATGGGAAACAGGGGCTGCTAATGGTAATTAGCAGTAAGGTGAACACGTTTTCCCCTCATAAATCTGGTGTTGGTGTCAGTGTGATTTGCCTGAGTGCAGATTCAGGAGGGAACATGGATCCAAAATGCTAACAAGCAAGCAGGGAAGAATTATCAGGCTTTTCTGCTTGCTTCTTAGAAGCTGAGTTTGAAAAAGAACATACTTATATGGTGTATATACATTTATATATGGGATATATGTGTGTATACCTCTCAATTGTTATTTGAGTGGTCTCTGTAAGTGGAGAATATTTTCAGACACAGATTATTCTGTGTCTGATACAAGAGATAATACTTCAGCCACCAAGTATTCAATATTATTCACTTGTGGTGGCAAATTATCTCTCACCTCCTTTAGGAATGCTCATTACTTGAAATAATTGTGTGTCCTAATCTTGGAGGATAGAATTTAAGTACAACTGCTTGTGACTAGAAAGACATGTCAATCTTGATGCTTCTAGATTAAACTCAGAAGTTAAATTGGCCTGGTGCTATCATAAGATGGAAATACACCATCCTACTGTCACAGTAGGTAAATATTCAGGAGCAAGACCCTGGTTAATAGGACATTAATCATTAACTGTTGTCCAGAGACAGTTTGGCTCAGGCTGGAGGAATTATAAAAACTATAAATGAGCTCTGAAAAAGCCAGTGAGTTTGGGTGACAAAACTATCCAGTGGACAGGAAGAGAAAATGAATCTGTAGTTGGATAAGACTCACACAAGTGCCAGATGTATGGACTACAGTGAATGAACAACCCTCTGGCTGATTGATTTACTGAGATGTTTAAATAAATATTTTGCTCTCTAGCCCTGTCCACAGCCCCAGCACATCAAGGGTCTCCTGGGAGCCATTCACTGGCAGGCTTTGGCCTGTCCTTATGGCAGCATGGGGAGACCTCTGTATAATTCAGCATAATTCCTCCTTCTGTTCCAGAACATCTTCTTGAATGGCTTCTTACAGGATGATAGAAGGGGCTGCAGGGCTGTTGTGAAGGTATACATGGAAAGCAGTCACCTCACAGACCTTGTGTCAGCTCCTGATGAGTCCATGAGACTCTCCAGAGGGGGGAAGATGTTCTGCATCAATGCAATCCAGAAAAAGCATTCCTCCAGAGCTCTTATATTGTATGTATGATTAAGGACTGGATTTTTCCAGGGCTCCACATCATTCCTGAGATGTCTTTTAATTTTATAGTTGGCTATTCATAATACAGATTTATTTATAAAGAAGTTAAGGGTTTAAAACATGTAACACTTTAAAAATGCTTCTTTTAGACATTAAGTTTTAGCTTCCCAGTCTAAAAATGTCGGCTATAATTATTAAATATTTAAGGTATTCCACTTAAAACAAAGGTTTTCTGGTAGTATTTACCATTCTCTTTGCCCAGCTTAATTTCTTTTCTTCTTTTTTTTTTTTAAAAAAAGCAATTTGTTCTTACATGATTGCAATACCTTAGAAGCAATTATTAAGATTAAGCACCTGGCTTATATACATTGTCGTCTCGACTCACATCCAGGTAAACAAGAATTGCAACAAATAATAGAGGTTTTTCTAGAATCCTTTTTAAACGCCAAGTTATTTGTATAATCCAGTTCATATTCTCATTTTTGTCTTGGTTTGTGATGACTGGTTTTAAATTAGTAAACAGGCTTTCAAGGCTTGTGGTAGGTCTTAGATAAGGTGTAAAAATGATGCCAAAATATGCAGTGATAATTGAATGTCAATTTAAGAACAGGTTCCCTATTGAACAGGTGCCTGTTGTTTCCTGTGAACTCGAGGTTATTGTTAATACACTGTTCACAGGTTCCCAGGAGTTTCCATGCAGTTCATTTCACACTTGGACGTTGCAATATTTGCAACAATTCCTGGAGTTCAGAAACGTCCAGGAGACTTTGGCAGGGACAGCCAAGTAAAATGCTAATAAGGAAAACAGAACAGAAGTCTGAGCCAGGGTTTGGCTGTTGCCAGACTCCATCAGCAGCACACAATGTTGACATGAAAAAAAGAGTTCTTTCATCTCTTCCAGCCATAAACCAATGGGGATTTTATTTATTTATTAGCAGAGAAATAACAGAATGAAATACAACAGAGGGCCTGAAAGGAGCCCGTTGTGTTAGGCCAGTGACATCTCTCTCGAATGAATGAGAATCTGTGAATGGGTTTTGTTTCATAACACAGTGATGTAGCTCAATGATCTAACAGATCAGCATTTGTCATCCTGCAGAGTAATCTGCAATTCTACAAACTGAGAGGAAAATTGTAGTGAATCAGAGCTGATCCTATTTATAGTCTTATGCTCTGGTGTAATTGCACCAGTTGCACACATGCATACAGGGTAGAAAGCAATGGTCAGCTGGTTGGACTTCCAAGATCTTAGGTCAGTCAAACATCAGATGTTAAGAATGTCTTAGACCTACACTTTATTTCTGGTTGGAACAGTAAACAGTAGAGTTATGTGAAGAAAGACTGACCTCCAAAGGGCAGAAGTCAGAGTAGGCTGGCTTGTGATGTTCTTGTGAAGATCTATAAGGAGACCCAGACATCTATGAAAGTGGCTCATAAGCACCAACAGCTCTTCAAACTTTAGTTTGGCTTTTAGTCTAAAGCCCATCCTGGGTTTGAGCGTAAGCAGCTGTTTTCAGCAAACCTCACAACAGGGCCTTACTTCACTGTTTGTGTGATGTTAGTACCATCAAAAGTGAGTGACAAGTTCCCATGGTTTGATTCATGTGATATCCTACTTCTAAACAGGTTAATTTTTTGATTGAGTGCTTTAAAAAAGAAAAAAAGAGGCAAGCAGGCTCCTTCATGTGTGTTTCCTTAGAGATCTGACATCCTTCTTTCATCTCAATTACGAGAAAGGCAGCAAAATACTTTTCATGAAAGTCTGGTTTGTAACTTTGTAAATGTCTTCTGACTCACAAGAAATTGGACAGCTTGTAAGAACACTTCTTGACACAGCAGCCTTTGGTAAGAACAAACTAACAGGGATCTCCCATAGGGAAAAGATGCTACATGACTGAGGAGTTAAACAGGCTGAAAGTTGTATATTATTAAGTCTTAGGGTGTTTTAAATTTATTTGTGTAAAGAAAAGAGACAGAATGCAGAAACAAAGTGAGACTTGACTGTGTTATGGGGGTAATACATGAATCTATTCTTTTTTTCAGATTTTGTGAAGACTTACATTAGAAAACACCTCCCCATCCCCCCCTCAGATTTCCTTTGAAACTGAAAAACAAAAAAATAGAACCCTCAGCAGCTCTAAAGTAGCAGCAAATCCATCTGCTAGGCTAATGAAGCCTAGACAAGGCCATGCTGCCTCCTGTCCCCACTTCCATCTCTTTAAAGGTATTTGTATTTTCCCAATTCCCTTATTAATTAGTCTGCAGTACAGTTTAATTGCATCATACCATTGTTTTTCCCAATGAACTGAGCTTTTAATGAGTATTCACCATTTAATAACCTATTAAAAAATAGCCTATTATTTTGTGTGTGGGATAATGAAACTCATCACCTTAGCCACTTGTATTCATATATACACTTATTTTAATACTTTGATTTGAGCAATAAATCTCTGCCATCCATCTGTCTATCTTTGTTAAAAATGAATTATGCCTTCACTAAATAATGGCATTTAAATGCACATAGTGTTTCCTGCTCTTATTTAGCCTAAGCAGGCCAAGAGATGAAGAAGAGCTGCAGTAGCAGGAGGACTTCTGTTTAAAAGTGAAGAGTGAATGAAGCAAGCAAGCCTTGGATTGCATCCCCTTGGCCCCAGAAGACAGAGACCAGATGATGACAACTGTCTTAACTGAGAAAGAGGCAGGGGAGGAACCAACCAGTGCTACGTGGAAGAGGTTTTTTCTCTGTTGTCCTCTGACTGTTTCTATATTTCTAGCTTTATATTGCAGTTCTGTCCCTACCACTGAAACAGTGAGGACACTCTGTGGCCTGCTGGGACTAAAGACACAAGAGAACACAGCTTGATGGGTACACATTGGTCAAAACCCTGCAGTCAGCTCTGCCACTGGTGGGGAGCAGGTGCACTAAGCCCTTGGCAGGGCTGAGGATATAGGGGCTTTTTGCCCAGCTCAAAGGACTTTCTAGAGCCATTATTGTTTCAACTTCTCTGTGCAGGGTCCAAGAGCAAGCCTCTTTCATGGATTAATGCAGGTTTTGCCATTAGCAACAGTGCAGAACTTGCCAGGCACCATGGCTGGGCTTTCCAGCACTGGACTAGCTCTAACTTGGTGTAGCTGATAGTCAGAGCCTGCACATGTGAATTTTACTGCACCAAAAAGTCTAAATCTTGTTTTGTAACGAGGGTTATGCTAATTACTATATCATTTATACTTTGCTTTATCTGTGAACTCTGTCACATTCTCTCTGATCCCCACATGAATTAAATATCCTCAGTCTTTTTCTTTTCAGCATATCCAGCATAAGAAAGGCTGAGTATCTGTTAATTGGGGCACATGCTCTCTAGAGGTTTTGCTGGTTTTGCTCAATATGAAAGATGATGACAATTCAGTTACCTTGGAGATACAGGAAACATTTCAGGGTATATTAGCTCACCGTGACTATAAAACAAAGCAATAGTCTGTAATTATATAATTATTTTTATCAGTTTGGTGGGGGAGAAGGTTCAGCTCTTAGGCTGCTGTGTTTTAGTGATGCCAGTGGGAATTAGGTGCTCACATCCCACCAAAGGCCCTTGGTACTGGGCAACCAGTGCTGTAAACTCAAGGCAGGTTATTATCCCTGTTTTGTGGGAGGTGTTTTAGAGCACCATTGCTTTATCACAGCTGATCAAATAGCACAAAGAATGAGCCACAGCTGATGTGATTATTTATTTGTGTGCAAAGAGGCACTATTTGTTTTGCTGTCGTTTGCAGACTGGACTCGTTATCTTACCACTGTCCCCAGCAGAGCAGTTACAGCAAGGGTGAAGTTGGCGAGATAACAGGAGTGGTAAAATTAGCCCAGTATAAAATTTGTTCCCAAGTTGCTGCTGGCTTGAAGCATGAGAACAGGTGTAAACAGCAATGGACACATGTATAAATGCTGAAATTTTAGAAAATTGTTATGAAAATGTGATCCAGCCTATAAGCACTGTACTTCTGTTTCATTATCCTTCTGTTAAAAACGTGTGATCAGTTTGAAAAGACAACACTGTGAAAGTTTTGTTTTCCTTTCATCATTTCTTTCTTTCTTTCAAAGCTGTTTATGAACATCCCCCTTCCCAAATCAGTTCCTCCAGTATTGTAACTGTATTGCAGAACACTGTATGCAAGCAATTTATTAATTATAAGTGTCCAGCTCTAGTTTACACTCTGATTTTTTCAGCACATCTTCCAGTAAACAGGTAGTGTAAACACTTTTGCTCTTCTTGTTCTGGATAGTTAAGTCATAAAAGGTACATGCAGGCACAGCAATGATGGTGAGTATCCCACAATTGCAGGTGCAAACAGTAAGTTGCAAAATGGGTCATAAGTACTAAAATATACTGTCATACTGTTGATGTGTACTGGATAGAGTAACTTACTTGCTGCTGTGACCACAGGAGCAGTGAAGGTCATCGAGCACTGGGAGGTGATGAGTAGAGTCCGGCCAGAGGCGTGGTGGTGGAGGAAGAGCATCCCAACAGTTTTACAGCAGGAGCAGTGACCCTTGCTTTGTTTCTGCAGGTAAGAAGGTTGTACTGAAGACAGAAGGGACTGTTCTGATTTACTATTGCTGGAGAAAAAACCTGTAACTGCATTGAAGTGTGCAAAGTTAGGGAGTAACAGTAGACTGCAATCCAGAACGTGTGTTGTTAGATGAGACAGAAGGTTGAAAGGGCAGCAGAAAACTTCTATCCAGCTCCAATCGATTCAGCATTTTTCTCTCTCTGTTAACATTTCCCTGCTTATGATTTACCTTTGTACTGGTTCAAACACCTCTTGTAAGGTACGAGCTACAGCATTAGTTTAGGACAGTGATCTCAACTGAGACCAAAGGAGGTGACACGTTTTTTGCTGTGGCTTTCAGGTAATGACCTTTTGCTCAATTACACCACAAGTTTCACGTTCACTCTTTCATCCTCTACTTATTACAGACCATATTTGAAAGCCCCCTTTTGATTCAAAGGCTGATAAAGCATCAGCAATAGGCACAAGCTGGAGGTGGGTCTCAGTGAAAGCAAGCTGCTGTGGCTTGGACTCAAATGTTTCTTTCCTTCAACGCTGCCCTCCTTCCCCCAGCTTCCTCTATGCTCAGCTATAGTAAAAGGCTATTTTCAGAGATATTCTATCTTTGTGTGTCTCTTATCACTTCAGACAACATCCTAGAAGCTCTAAAAAGCAACTCACAGGTATTTCAGCAAGCCAACAGGCTCTAGATTTGTGCTGGAAAAAGAATTTCCTGGCAAAGAGGCAGTAATGCCACAGTGCTGTGGTGCAAATTTCCTGCAGGATTCTAGCCTTCTATTCTTTTTTCTGCCTCGGATTCTGGGCCAGAATTATTATTTATTTCACCTTCTGGGCCCTTCTGCAGTGTCTGGGAGCAGCTGGCAGCACAGGAAAGCACACCCCACTTCCTTCATAAACACAGTGTTGTTTAGAGTGGGGTTTTTTTTTGGCTGACTGTTCTATATAAGCTGAACTGATGGTTGTAGGTGGGGAAGCAGAAACAAAGTGCAACAAAAATCCGTTAAAGCTCCTGCACACAGTCCAGTGGAGGGGCTTCTGCCCCAGTGTGGGCTCAGCAGAACTCTTCCTAATGGAAGTGGGGCTTCAGAAGGTAAGTGAGACCTTTAGAAGGCATTGCAGTCACCTGAATAATCTGAATAATCTGCTACTGCTTCCTTGTGTGGTCAGGCCTTATTTACCCCTCTAACCTCCAGATTCTCATGCTATAACCATGGCATGGTGACGATAAAGGCTGCAATTTACCTTATTTTTTTTTAAACTTAGAGCAACGTGGGAGATTCTTGTATTTGGCTCAGGCTACACCAGCCCTTTGGAAGATTCCAAGATCATTTTGTAGTCCTCCATTCCTGTGGTATTGCATCAGGAAGGTCTACACCCAGACAAAAAGTAAAAGCCCATACATCCTTTATTTGAGCATTTCACAAATAAATTACAAGTTTCTTTGCAACCACGTCATAAATCAAAACGTTTATTTACACCTCAGAAACAGCAAGCAATTCAGCAACTAGGGCCCAAAGGAACAATTAACTGGAAAAGTAGCTGAATTAAGTAGCTTTAAAATCAAAGAAAATATTTTCCTCCTTGCTTGAACTTTAAAAAAATGAAAGAAAATCATAAAAATATATCTTGGTGGTAACTTAGAGACAGCGTTTGTTATGGGGCAAAGATGACTTTACAGGAGGATTCTGTCTGACATGGCAATACCACCACAGCTTGTTTGTACAGTTCCACAGCCCACCAGACGTGCTCTTCCTCTGCAGTCCCAGGCAGGGGGGTGTGGACACAGATGGGCTGACTTTAGATTACATTCCTTTGCACCCCAAGTCATCAGACACAGTCATTTGCTGATGCAGAGGAGGGCAATGGGCAAATGAAACTTTCCCAAATAGCTGTCCCCCAGTAACACAGAATTCTGGCTATAAACCCTTCCCTTTCCACTACTGGTGACCTGCTGATACATGGACAACTAGAAATGAGTGAGGAGACAATTACGCATATCTTCAAATGATATAACTGGGTTAAGAGGGGACAGCTAAAGGCAGCAGAAATACAACAGGAGAGTCAGGATAAGCCAGGGGTTTAGTGGGTGTTTTTCTGCCTTTTTTTTCTTTTCCTTCCACCAGACTGGGTTGGCATATGTAACCCATCCCTTAACTCAAGTAGTCAGCCTTAATTCATGGAATTAAACTGCTTAATCCAAGCCCCCATGTTGTATTAGTCTCCCTCCACCTGCATACATTATATATATATATTTAT
Organism: Brachypteracias leptosomus; assembly: GCA_013401335.1. Classification (NCBI taxonomy): domain Eukaryota; kingdom Metazoa; phylum Chordata; class Aves; order Coraciiformes; family Brachypteraciidae; genus Brachypteracias; species Brachypteracias leptosomus. The sequence continues at coordinate 40,889 of VYZX01023602.1, forward strand.
ATGTGTATGTGTATATCTCTATATATCTACATATATACACACACATAGCAATTGTGCAACTAGTAACTTTCCACTGAGAGTCTGTGTATCCATTTCATCTGGACAAATACAAATCAACCAGCAGATCTTGATGAGAACAGTGTAGCCAATGGGTTATGTGTTTTACATAGCAAAATAGCCACATCTGCTTTAAATAGAATAGTTATAATGATAATTACTAATGTACTTTGCATGTTAATTCTAAAGATTATAGATCACAGAGTTAATTGAAAGAAAATAAATGCTATTTTATTTATCTTTTGGGTAGCATTGGACAGTATCTCTCAGACAACAGTTTCTAGAGATGCAATAAAGGGAAGATAGGATCAGAATTTTTGCCTTAGACTTGATGTTCTCAAGCTGATGTGACTTTAATAGAATTTATCTTGTGGTTGGTTTTTTTTTCTTTAAATTAAATAAGACATTATTAAACCCATTCAGAAAGAAACAGCCTTTTGACAAACAGTGATGTAAAATTATTTGTGTACAAACTTCTGCTATATTTCAAGTGGCTGAGTGTACCAGTAGCAACTCAGAAGAAAACTGGCAGCTTTATCAGGAATTCAGACAGGAGGTCTTTGCAGAGGAAAGACCAATGATGTAACAGATAATATAACATAGGTCTTTCTTTTTACAGTGATAAAACATTTAAGCTAGAGCCCTACAAACTGATTGTAAATCCATAATTTAATAAATGAGGTTTGTATTGCAGTGATCCCTAACTTAAATAACTAGGCAAGAGACCAGAATGAACTATTTGCCTACAGGCCATGGCCATGTCAGGCTAAAGCAAATTCTGCTGTGAGCCTTGGAGACCCTTAAAGAGGTGGTGAAGGAAGTGAGTCATCTGTGGGAGGCATCTAAGCTGTAGGTTTCTCTGTATGCCACAAAACAAACAGAGAAATGTATTTCTGATAATATATAAGCACTCAACAATCCTGTGACAAATATTCAAATATTGCTCAGAGCAGACCAGCAAAAGCAATATGGGGGGGAGGGTTAGCTGAAAAATTTCATCTAAACATGATTGACTGAATCACAAACAATTCTAGTAACAGTTACTCTTTGATTGACACCAGTGTAAAGGTGATGAGAAGAGGGCTCAGAAGGTGTATTAGCCAGTGTTCCACTCTTACCTAGTTCTCCTCGATACCCAGGAGGAAATTCAGCTTGTTTCCCTTTGTTTTACTCTCCAGGCCTACAGTTACTGAACAAAATGTACATTTAACTGTGCACAGGCATACTGCAAAAGCACACACATGAAGTGCACTGACAAGGGGTCAATTAGCAAGTACACCTCAAATGAGACCTTTGTCTTGCTAATAAACTCACTGATACACTGAATTTGTGTTTTAACAGCATATACTTTAGTCAAGTGAAGCAAGTTTTGCACAAGAAGTGTTGTGTACGTTACAAAATGGAACTCAAATTCACTGCCTGACTCTAGACAGCACTGTGAGTCTACACAGACTGAAATGAATGCTGTAGTGACCAAAGAGCTAAGTAGAAATAAGTGCTGTTATAAAACCAGCAAGCTTGGCTGAGCAAATGTTAAACATAACTAACTATTAAAAAAATGACAACCAATTTTGTAACTTCTCTACTTTTTCATGTTACTGTAGAAAAACTAATCAATTACTGTTGCTCCTTTGTTTCAGGAAATGGGCGTAATTTTTTTGAGCCAGAACTGACAAACTTACTCAGGTAGGAAAATTAATTTCTAATGTGGTTCCTCATTTGTGTAATGCTACAAAAAGTGCCACAATCCCTTGTAAAACTGGATTTGTTCTGAGGTACAGAGAGGGAGAAACACGAACATGGCAGCTTCATCTTCTCTTTGCATGCTTAGATAGTCCAGGGATTGGCTTCAGCTGAGGCCTAGAGACAAGGAAAGGCTGGGAGGCTTTAATGTAGGTGCAAAACTAAAATGATAATGGTGGATGAAGGTTTTGATGCATCTTGGTTCAGAGTTTCAGCTGTGATACTGACCTCTCTACATGTCAAAAGGTTGCGGTGTTATCCAAGAAGAAAGATCTCTTGTCCTCAGGCACAAAATGGTAGAAAGAGTCTTCCCATTCTTAGTGTAGTTCCAGCAGAAGAGATTTTTTTCCTTTGTCCCTCCTTTTGGATGCCCTTGGAATGATCCACCAAATGCTATGGGAGCTTTGGTTTAAATGAGAAAAGAGCAGCTCTACCTGGTACTTGATAGAGATGACACTAATGGCAATGGGTTTCTTTCCAGAGGTGGGTTTTTCTGGATAGAGAGAGAGGAAGAAAGCAAGTAGAAAAAGAGTATCTGTGGGGGGACGATATTGTAACTTCTTTTATTCAAGATAGAGGTTTTGTTGATCAAAGCATAGCGTGCAGTTTATCTTTGGGTGCACTCAGATGCGTTCATTGAATACACGTTGAAAATCCAGTGGTGTTATGCATTTGATTTTTTTTGTTTTTCCCTCTTGAAAAATTTACTTAAAAACTGTATTTTTTCAAAGGCATGATTGTTGGTAAGAAAGCAGCAGTATATGGTTATTACAAGGCATGGGCAGAAAAGAGGCATGCCCATGGTAATGTTTGTGATCAGGCAGCTTCCCCCTGGAATGCCTGGAGCTGCCGAGCAGCCCTGTCCTGCAGCCCCTGCCCAGCTGAAGGTCCTGCTGACCTCGAGCACCACACTAGGGCAACGAGACACCCAGAGCACACTGCACGGGGTGCAAGGCCAGCAGGAGGCTTTGCTTGGTCAGGACTGCAGGAGTCAAGCTGGAAAAGAAAAATAGATTTGTACCCGAAGGCAGCTTGGATCTTATCAAGGAATCTACAGCGTTAGGGAAGTTCATGACACAAACTAATTTTCTGCTGTTGCTGTTGTTATTACTCCTTTTGATTTAAAAAAAAAAAAAAAAAAGAAAAAGACCTGTTTCATATTTGGTACAATACAGGAAGTCAGAGAAAAGCTATCGTACAGCAATTTTTAACCACCAACACACATTTAATATCTAGTGTAGCATTATGGGAAACTGAATGTATGTTTGGACTTTTTTTAATGTTTCCAAAAAGCTTTACTATTAAAACATATACGTGGTGTGGAAGATATGCTCATAATCTCACTGCAGGAAAGACAACATACAGTATGACTTGTAAGTGCTGTAAAAAGGCTAACTAAAGAATGCAGCTGCAAAGTTCTATTGCATAAGGAAGCTTTCTTGTTTAAACTTTAAATAAGCAAGTTTATTAAAATATTCTAAGACACTTACCTTACCCTAGTTACTGGCAAGCTCTAATAAAAGCCACAGTCTGTCACTAGTATACTTTTCGTGTTAATTTTATAAAAATTTGGTGTGAGCTTTGATGGATCATTTACAATTTATTAACAAGATGATCATCTTGATACAGTTAGAAGGGTTTTTAACCTTACATGCTCACAGAATAAAAAAGGATTCATATTCATATATAACGAACACCCTCTCTTTCCATGTCTGCAAACAAGTGTGGTAAGTTTACACACACAAAGAAATGCTCGTGTTACTCTTAACTGGAAACTGTGTGTACATGTGTATGTATGTATATATATATATATTCAAAACTATATATCTGTGTGTGTGAATATATTTATAGGATAGGGCGTCTGTTTTCCTCCTTGCTCTTGGGTGTGTGGTGTCAGCAGCACAGGGGCTGAGATCCCAGCATTCCAAGAGACTCTTTGCTGTGCTGTTCCAGTCAGCTCCTCAGGTGCACACATCCACCTGCTTTACTGGGTCTGCGGAGCTGAACAAACACTTAGATTTTGTAAACTGCCCCAGCAAATAATTACCTGCAGGAGGGCAGAGAAGGCTGATTTTAGTGCCTTTAAACCAGGCCCAGCACTCGCGGTGCTGTGAACCGAGAGCCGCGGGGCCGGCTGCTCCCGCTCTGCCCAAACCAGAGCTTCCCGGCACTGCTCCTGCTGGGCCCTAAATTCCCTTTGGGGCAAAAGGAAAGCAGTTTGGGTCAGAAACAAGCCAGGGGACGTGCGTTTCTTGTCCGCTGAACCTGAGGTACTGCAGAGCCCTGGGCCTGCTTTACTTGTGCCACTGTTGTAGCGGTGTGACTGCAACAGGCTCTCTCCTCCTGGCCACACTATCACCAGCTAATGCAGTAGGTTTAGCCATGGTAGAACAGTTACAATTCATCTGTGGCTGCTTTATTCTGCTTTGTCCCTCGCACACGCCAGATGAATATTTTATAAAAGCTAAACCTGTCGTATAACTCTTCTCTCTATATAAATATATATATATACATACACTCATACATATACAAATACTAACCCACAGACAAAATATTTTCTGAACAGTTGAATAGCAACAAGTCAACAGATATTAAAAAAATGGAGTCAATCTGTTTTCTGCTCCCCCAAGGTCCAGTTTGGATGTCACGGTCTGTTAACATTCAGAGAAAATTCGCATAAACCTTGCAAGAGGTCTCGCAAGAGGAATCCATGAATGAAGGGAGGTCAGGGCAGAGGCTGTCAAACACCAATGTATAGTCGGACAGATTAAGTGACGTTGCAAATTAAACTGAATCTGGAACAACTGAGGCCTAGTAGTGAAGAACAGTAACTGTAAACTGTGATCTTCAGATCTGACGGTTTCTTTCTTCTCGTTGCCATGGCAACTCGGTAGGACAGCTTCAAATGTCAGGAGTTCTTACAGACCTAAACGATAGGAAGTGTGTGTGATTATTACTATGCACGTCACAGTATGTTTTAACTTCTTGGGTTTTTTTCTTCTTCCCCCAATCAAATTACCAATTGAGTGCATGAACGTTTGTCAGTAATTAAATATAAGTTACTCAGGTTCAGAAGCAATTATTTGTGAAGACAGAAATCTCCAAGAGGAAACCCCAAAATGTCACCTGGGGCATTGCGAGACCTTTGTAGCACAATTCAGGAAGATGTAGTGTGGAGGTCTGGAGCCAGGACCTGACTGTCCCCATTTGACACCCTGATCAGTTACATTAGTGCAAGAGTGCAAGTAAAATGCCAGCGAGTCACTCAGTCCCTAGCATGTACACACACTGACAAGCAAAGAGCAAACAAACTGTAGCTTTTTTAAAATAACAAGCTTATAGTGCCTTATAGTTTGTGAAGATATCAGGGAATAAAGGAGCTGGCATATCCTAGTAGTGTTGCTACAGAAATATGAAACTTATGTGGACTAACTATTACTTTTTTAATAAGGGTGGCATGACTTGAATGATTTTACCTATTTTAGATGGGCACTCTGATAGTACAATAGCAGTAAAGAAATTAAGAAAACAGATTAGGAGCAAATGTGACATTAGTTGTAGCTAATGGGTCACTTTCCTCTAGTTTCAGTTGGACGCTAGTAAATCACAAATATTTGGCTTTGCAGTAGAAACTCAGCACATAAACCTGGGGGAAGGAGGAGGGAAGTTCAGAGCGAGGGTGGTTTTCTTCCCAAGTCATCACTACGTGTGGTGGAGCCCAGCTCTCCCAGGGATGGCTGCACACCTGCCTGCCATGGGGAGGGGTGAATGATCCCTTGTTTTGCTTTGTTCGTGTGTGCAGCTTTATGTATCAAACTGTCTTTATCTCAACCCACAAATTTTCTCACTTTTCCCCTTCTGCTTCTCTCCCCCATCCCACTGGAGCAGTGAGTGGCTTTGTGGGGCTCAGCTTCCTACCGGGGTTAAGCCACAACCAAGCACTGAAGGATTCATGCTCTCCACCCTGGGAGGAAACAACTGCTGTATCAAAACACAAAAATGCAAGTCAAACATACACAGCAGAACTCAGAGACACCCAGGAAATGTTTGTCTAATATCTATTGCATTTGTACACTGAAATGATGCAATCTCAATAGTTTTGTCACAACCACTGACACAAGCAGCATGAACAGCAACACAATGCTCAGTATTAGATGCTGGCTTGTGTGCTCTTTACTCTTAATTACCTGCTTTTCTTATTGGGCAAATCAAGTTTAATATAATTATTGATAAGGCTAATTTACTTTATCTGTAAATAACTTTCTTGGTATTATTTCAATTGACTTCACTATTAAATTCTTCCAGCTAGAGGCCTGTCCAGATGGGCTCTGCAGCACGGCTGGCACCTGAACAGCACACAGCAGCCTGGCCTCTGGCCTGCAGCACGACCCCCCTTCTGTCAAACAAAGGTAAGCAAAGGAAGTGTAAGAATCACAGAGGGGCTGATGGATGGGGCTCACTGAAGTGAGAAGTGTCACTGAGACTTCCAGAGAAGATAAAATCTGGAATTGCTTGGTACGTGGATTTTTTTAACGTGCTGGCTAAAGAGAAGGTCTGGCCACAAGATAAGGATCCAGACTTACATATAGGAAATTTGTGATCATGACTTGGAAAGTCTGGATGTATTTGGATGAGGGATTCCAGCTAGGACTAAACTGACATAAACAAAGTGGTCTCCTGGGGTAGTGAAAAGCAGGAGTTCAGGATGATGACCTCACAGACCCTCTGACAAATAAAGTTTCCAGATCACAATGCAGCTTAGTACCATTAAAGGGCACTTGTTCAGTCCTGACTCAAAGGAAATAACACCAGCTTTTGAATTGGCAAAAATACTCTGAACCCCCAGGAGATCCCTGGAGGCATTCCTGCTAAGGACAGGCACTTGTGTGTGATGAATGAACAGCAGCTGTAGCACCAAATTTCTGAACAGTCCATAGGCTAAAACTTCACCAGAGGAAACTGTCAGCACAAAATTTATAAATATCACACAAATTCAAGCAGCCAGTGACTGCTTCACCAACAGCTTGTAAATAAAGGGCAATGCATGTTGATTTATGTGTGGAGCTGAAGAAAAGCTTGTATATTTTACATCATATTGACAGACATAATGAATGTTACTACCTTGTCATACACTTTGCCTTTTCTGAGTAAACTATATATTGAAACTAGTTAGTTCAGCTTTAATTATGGATGTGCTTTTTCCTGTGCTTGCTTTTTACCTCCTGAAGCTGAGCTTCTCTCTCACAATATAAACACACTTCTGATTCTCCTGTTGCCCCACCTGCCTCCTCATCTCCCTTTCATCTCAAAGCTCTCCTGTCCTTGCCTAGATTTCTTTCTGCTGAAATTGCTTCTCAGCTTCATCCTTTCTGACCTATCAGCTGCCTTTGACCCATTTAATCACATGCCTGGAAATCTGGTGCTTCCCTTGGCTCCTGTGACTCCTCCTGTCATTTTACTATTTCTCCAACCACTTTTCCAGCATGTCTTTCTGTCGCATTCTCTCCATCTCAGGTTTCTGGAGAGACCTTTTTTCCCCACTGTAATTTCTTCCCCTTCCCTGTGATGCCACACATGTTTAGCAATTGCTTCAGTGCTGACAGTTCAGAGATCTTACTCTCCTTACCTGCTCTTCCATTCAGACAGAAATGTCGACCTCTAACTCTGACACCTTTCCAATGTTTAGCTGACAGCCCTGCACAGCTAAAACTGAGCTCTTAAATCTCTCCCTTAAAGCACTCCCTTTGATTGCTCAGGACAGCACTATCATCCTGCCTCTTATTCAAGCCTAAAACCAGAAACAAACTGAAGGTTTTGTCATGGAATCTCCTTCCTAGGTCTGTACATTTAGGTTTTGTCTTAATCGAGACGATTCTTTTTCATACATCAGCCCAAAGGGCTTTTTTTCAACCATTCAAACACATAAATCTCCTTCCCAGACTCCCCTCAGCAGTTTTGCAACCTCTTTTCACAGCTCCTGACAAATTCATGCTCCTGTGCTCACATCCTGCCATCCTCTCATTCACAGCCCCTGATGGCAGCTTTCATTAACATGTTTTCAAAGACACCTTTGGTTGGGCTTTTTTCCCAGGCTTTCCCATGGAATAGGAGGAGATCCCTGAAAGCATCCATAAAATGATGTCTCCTTAACATCTGCTTTTGCTGACACATCTACAAAAATCTTGGCACTGGGTGCCAAGACTACTATGAATTCAGGTAAGCCCTTTCACTCACCTGAAGTTAAAAGAATTATCTTATTGCACACATTGTTCAGAAGGACAGTGTCCACCCCTCTGCTCATGAAGGATGACCTGACCCTTTGGCAGAGGTGGATTGCTAAGGGAGTAGGTTTTGGCTTTTCAAATCAGATTCAATATTCAAAATTTTGTGCTGTAAAATTTCAGTAGATAATTGTCTTTTGTAGTTCCAGTAAGAACATATGAAATCAATTCTGTCTTCATTCTTTCTCCTGTACACTAAGTTGATGCAAAATTGTTTATGTCCAATAGAGAATTTAGTTGAATTTTTAGTTTCTATGGTTAATATCAAAGCTTATCAGTTACAAATTTACTTTCTAAAAATATTCTGATACAGTCATATAAGGTGTTATTGGACAAGCATTCTGGCCAGTAACTTCCTTAATACAAAACCTACATAATTCAAGGACAATCCAAGTACTGTACAGAAAGCTCAGTGATGAATGTTAAGCTGCTCTGCTGAAATCAACAGCACTGCACTAATATAAATTCTTTGGGGCTCTGATAAGCATCTGGTCCATATTTAAAACCTCTCTGTTCTCCCAGCTGGGTTCCCAATGTTCATTATTGTTTTCTGTATACAAATTGTAGTTTTCTTGTTTGCTTTTTTTTTTATTCTCCCCATGAAGAAAGACCAAATGAAAGTTCTAGAAATACACACACACTGCCAAAATTACTAAGAATCAACTTATTTGAGTCCCATCTCTAAACAGCAAACCTAAAGACTACTGACTTCTAGAGTTTATCCCCTGACTACAGTGGGGTTATTTTTTTTTACCCATTCTTATGTATTTTATATCATGCCTGATTTAAAGTTTGCAGCTGGCAACAGCCCATGAAATATATGACTATATAAGGAATACTGTGAGCATAAAATGTGCAAATAATGTATGCAGGGAGCACATTTGCTGATCCATGCTATTGCATTTAGGAACTTAATGCCCTGGTAAGCCTGTGCCTGGCAGGTTTAGATCTGTACACTAATGATCATTATGCCTAGTAATTACTTTATTTTCTTTGTATTGGCCGTTAAGAACAACATTGTCTCTATGGCTGGTCTCAGCACTCCAGAGTTATTACACACCCCGTGTTGTTTTAAACATGATTTCTGCTTACCTACAACAAGTGATTTGCTGCCTAGGGCTGCAGGGGTGAAAGGCACGAGGGTGGTGTGTGCACTGCTGTCCTCATGTGCTCCCCCCCCACCTTCCCCTCGAGGTACCTGGCAGTGCACATCAGCACAAAGCCAGCACAGCTATGCATAACTTCTCCAGAAATCACTCTCTAATGTGATCTTCACCATTTTATCTCTCAGTTCTCCTCTGCTCTATCTCTTCAACACTCGAGAGATACATTCAGCCATGTTCCTTTTGAGATAACACTCAAAGAGTGAGATAACAGTGAAATAGGCAGGGTTATTTTTATGTGCTTGCTGTCTAATTATTGCTATTATAGTTAATGGGTCTCAGATAAGAAAGCACAGCTCGTTATCATAAACAGATGGTGTCTGTTGGCATTAGTCCTTTGGCACTGGATGATGATCTTTGCTTTTGCTGGTCAAGAAAACTGACAAACATTGCACATGTTTATCTGGATCTAATTGTATGGAGTGTAAGAACACCAGAGGTCTGAGTATGTGGTTTAGGGCAGGGAGACTCATTATGTAGAAAGTTAAATGGAACAAACCCCCCTTTCTACTCCTGCTAAAGTCTATTGATGTCAACTGTATGTGGAAGGTCAAAAGAGTTGTAGATGTTGGTGGCAAATACCGCAGGACAGATCTGAACTGTCATCTAGTCATGGGGTTTTGGACTCTGAATTGGTTGAGAAAAGGAGCAAGCCACCTAATCCAGACTAAGTGCCCATAATATTGGCTTACTCAATGACTAGAGCTACCTCTCTATTTCACAGGGGCCTAATTTAGGTTTATTACTCACACTGGTTCATGTGACAGAAGAAAATGGAGAAAGAATGCACATAACTCTTTAGGACAAAGCCTTCATAATGCCTCATCCTAGGACAAAGACAACTGGTACCAGGTAACCTCATTCACTATGGTTCAGGTTGCCAAGAGCTCATATTCCAGGCAGAACCCTTCTAGCCAGCCAATAAACAATCCTGTTTGCAAAATGACTTCTGAGCTCACAAAATGCTCTGGCATTTCCCAGGCACTCCAGCTTTTCCTGTTGCAGCCTTAGCTTTCTCTGAACATATTTACATATTAGGGACTCAATTCTCTCCTTAGTTTAAAGAAACAGATCTGAATGGAGTAATTCAAAGCCTCTGAAACATGTGTTCTCCACGAGACCAAACCGACCCCCCATTACACAGACTATGCTTCTACATTGCAGTTAAAACCTCATAAAAATTAAAGGCATTTCAGCTTCATGCTGACCCTCCATACAGGAATGAACTTTACCCAAGATGCATTCATCCTGTAATTCCCATTTAACACAGAGAAGAGAGTTAATGCAGGTGGAGTTTGGAGTTCAACTCATGCACCCTCCATTTCTTTCAATTACCCTCTCATCAGAAATATTACATTAATCTTTGCATCATTAAAAGTCTACCTTACATCATGGATTTTATGGAAACCTCAGTGATGTTAAAGAGGTAACATGAAAATGGTGGAAGAGATCAGAACCATGTTTCTGATTAGGCACCTCATCAACATCCAGATACTTTTCCTGCATTTACCATCTATTAGAGGCCATTAGATAGACACACAGTAATTAGTTTAACCTTCACACAGAACTTACTTACAAGAACATAAATGCTTCTCATGTACATCACTGGTTGAGTTGTCATGAGTCATTTTCAACACTGAAGGTATCACAGTGTTTACACCATATGACTATAAATTGTAATATTTTGCACTTTTGTGTAAAATAACCACTTAATAGCTATGCTCTTCTGTGACCACAGCACTGTCCAGGCTTTGCTCAAAGTGCCAAACTCTAGTGGTCACTGTTTTTTGACTACCCTGATATTGCCTTCTCAAAAAGAGAAGGGAATCTTTTCACCACAAATTTCATTTGAAAGACCCCAGACAGCTACTATGTGCCCCTATTCCTGCAATTAAGAAATGTGATTTTATCATCAGGAACAGCAGCAGGTATGCTTGTGACTAGAGCAAATTAACGATCTCACTGAACATTATTAATACATTGCCAAAAAGTTTATAAGGACAAGAGAAGTAAATCAGTTTATCCTGAAAATTTGTAGCTTATGACATCACATATGCTGGCAAGGGCCTTTCTCACTGTCAGATCCTCGTTTCTGCTTCAGCTCTTCCTTGTGTACCCACATCTGCTCCCCGTGCAATGGGCTGTTCTTATGCAGTGTAAAGCCTATGTGCATATAAGCAGCACCATCTGAGAGATGTTCCTCAGATGAACTCAAAGACCAGCTACGTTGGCTAAGAGATGCACCACCCAGTCTGGAGCTGTGCTACCTGCAGCTAATAAAGCCTCTTCTAATAAAAGTCCTGTTCACTAGGGACATGAAGTGTCTTACCAGCTGGGGTAAAGCAGCTAAGATGTCCTTGATATTATTTTTTTAATTGATATAAATTTTAGCTGGATACTTTGCCAAAGCAAGGTCACCTTCATTTGACCAATAGGAAGCAAATGTTTCTTTCAAACCAAAACAACAGCAGAGGTGACTGCCTGCACTCTGCAAGTGTATTTTCTCATGCTCTAATCTGATAAATTCAGCAGAACAGTCGAAAATATCCAGCAAGTGAAATAAGTAAGTCCAGATTTGAAATCGCAGCATTGAACAAGTCTCCTAATTTTTCATATTTGTGCTGACAATGAAATGCATCAACTGTCACAGCCAGCCAAGCTTCTGAGGCAACATAAAACTGCTTAAGCAGTCAGACCTCCTCTTCTGCAGCACCACAGCTTAGTTTACTATTAGTTTTTCATGAGTTAAACATGAACATAAGTAGTCCAGGCACATTCAGATCTCTAGGTATACGCTAATCCCAGCTTGGAATACTAAAAGAATAATAATAAAAGAATCTTAGTAAGTATAAAAATGAGAGGAAAGGAGTATGCTCAGGGGCTATGGAAAAGGCAAAATCACACTGGAAAATTGCCAGGTTGGGCTGTGTTGATGTCAACTGGACATTTCAGAATTTAAGAGGCCCTTGTAAGCATGACAGCTACACAAGTACTAACCAAGGACATACACAAATGAAGTGTATGGATAGAGGAAGGCTTTAAGATGTAGTCTGAAATATTCCAAACATCAATGGCATTTTAAAGGCCTTTGTAAGTACCAGCCATCTAGTAGAGAAGCAAAAGCAACATCCCCTAACCTTTAGGTACAACAAATCTCCTCCCTTCATCTTTAATACCAGATTTAAAGCTGAAGAGCAAGGTGTCTGCATGGGGAGCACGTTTTGAGGTGGTGTTTGGATATATCCAAGGACAGAGACAGTTACAAGAGACAAAAGTCCCATGGTGCACAGTGGCCATTAACGACAGAAAAAAATATTGGAGCTGGTCATTTATTCAGTTCTGGTTTTCAGTCATAGTCCAGAACAATTCAGATGATAACTATCTGAAGTTATATATTTACGTGGCTTTAAGAGGTTGTTCAGAGAAGAAATACAAAACATTATATATCAACAGTTGCTGTTGAGAAAATGAAAGCATAAAATGTCCATTTGAATTCACAACACTGAGTGGTTTATCAAACCAATCTCTTTAAATGTTCATTTCGTGTCTACAGAATGACCATCAGGAACAATATTACAGCTCTTAGGCAAGGAGCTGTATTTGCTAGTGCCATTTTGCTCTTTTGCATTCCAACCATGCATCTTCTAAACTGTTGTATTTTTTCATGTCTACACTTCTGGAACACGTTTGGCTGGTTTAAAATCTGCGTAAAATGCCATTTCCCACCTAATTGACTCAATAAAATGTAATGTCATTAAGCACCCTTTAAATATGCTGATGTACAATTTGAGGGTATTTCTATTTGTCATGTCTATATGACTAGGTATATAAACACCCTGTCTGCAATTATGTCCATGCATATGGACTTCTGGGCCATTTCAAGCCCCATTAACTTTAGGTGGGCTCCCAAAGCCAACTGCACAACAAACAGCAGGACTGGTGCATCTGCAGAGAAATCAGAAGACTGGACACAGAGATCTGTGTGAAAGTGAGATTCAAACCAAGACTGTCCCAATTTGAATGCAGTCCCTCAACCCTCAAAACCACCTTTTCCTTACTGCAGTCTAATCAACCAAAGTCCTCAAGGAGACAAATACCACTGTTATTTTTCTCATACACTCATTTGAGAAAGCATCTCTAGTCACCAGTAATTGAGCAGTAACAATAATAATATTAATATGGACAAAAGCATCTGTAATAAAGATAATAAGTATTAGAGTAATAGTGGATATTGGTTTTAGGAAGTGAGATTTGTAACACTAAATGTCAGTAATTTCCAATTACTTGGGTAGCATCATCTGGCTGCTACTTTAAATCCCCACATGGTATGTGCTCTAATGCAAGAACATAACTTAAATTAGGGTAGTGTAAAAAACCCCACAAACCAACTTTCACAGCAAAACTCTCCCAATCTTGGTAGTTTTTGAAATATCCAATACAGGGATATTTTTCTTCTTAGAAATAGGAAAATTTATCTTGCAAACTTCCCTAGTCTTGCTCATTAAACTGATTTTTCTTTTTTTTAAATTAAATGTCACTGCCCTAAGAAGTAGAAAACGTCTACAGAAGATTAAAGTATGCTAAGACAACCTAGAAGGTAAAACAACAACAAGAAGTATTTTTAGGAAACTGACCTATTGGGAATGGTTCTTCTGAACTATATAGAATGAGGATGAACTTTTTCTTTTTTTCTTGGGAACAACAAAAATCCCACTGTAAAAACTAAACAATAGTTGAGCCCTGGAAAAAAAACAACTTCCTGATTGTCTAAAACTAAGTCAAGTAACTCACAATAAAGGCTGAAAACACTGAATCTGCAGGTAACAAAACTGCACTTGGAATGGAAAGAGCAATGACCTCAAAGGTCTTTTCCATTTGAAACCTGCTGTGATTTGTCTTAGTCTGATGCCATTCAAGAATGCATTGCTTCCATCTTCAGATATTCAACACTCCTGCACAAGCAGCAGAGGGTATACAAGAGATATGGATGCTTCTGTGGCTTTGAAACATGAACTAGGTGAAAGAGAACACCACGGGTTAACTCTGGCTGGCTGTGCTCAGGTAAATTCAAACCCACCAGGTTAATATAATTTGAATTTTTGTAATGGTTTAATACCAAATACATAATTTTCAAGGCAGAAAATAAAAGATAATTTGTCTATTGACCCTGTAGGTGCATTCCTCAAATCAGAAAACCATTATGGTGTGGGACAGCAGGCATTACACCAGGAAAAGTTAGTGGAAATTAATAGGAAGTCAAACTCAGGGGTGTCTCTAAGGCTTCTCTGCAATCACAGTGCAGACATCTGTGTGAGCCTCTGTTTTCCAACACACCTGAGGCCTTCACCCTCAGTTTAACAAATTAATTTCCACATAGACACCTCCAGCTTATTTAATTTATTCATAGCAGTATTTCCCCCCAGCCTCTCACTTTACTTTTTGTTCATAATAATGGAATATTTTTACTTACTTAAGCTCGAGTCAACTTCCAACTCTGTAGTTCACTGGCCAGGTTAACAAAAAGAAGTTTCTTATTAATGTTTGACAGTCATCTGAGATACTGATCTTTTAAAATTTATTTTCAACATGACATGTTTGAAGTCCAGTCTTTTTCTACCAAGGGAGTCTAAGTGACATATTATTGCTGGTGTGGCTGAGCTACTAATGGAATTGCTCTGAATTCTGCTTGGTCAGGACACGACTGTTGTGCCTTTGGTTCTTAGTCCCTTGATTCCACACATATGAATCTAACTTGGTCTTTTATGTTGGTAGAATATAAAAGGAAATATGAAATGCAATTATCATTCTATGACTATGCAACTAAGTGAAATAATTATTGTCAAATGAAAAGTCCAGAATTCAAATACTTCTTTAAGTTATAGTAATATAAATAATTTGTAATTGATACAAAGCCTGGTTCTGCCAGCTAGAATATCTTCTCAGCCTCCCATTGGGCCTGGGGCAGTTTTTGTTGCCCACTTCATTTGACAATTAGATTTATTTCTATCTTGACCTTTTTTAGCTTGTTTTGTTTTCTCACTCGCCTGCGTGTAACTTAATTCCTAAAAGTTCTTTGATGTATGTTTTTGATTTGGCTTGTTCTGACCAAGTTTCTTATGAAAACTTACTCTGCCATGTCACTGCCAGTGGATAAAAAGAATGGCTTTACCCATCTCAATATATCTTATGAAGAGATTGCTGTTAAATGCTTGTTAAACATATATTTACAAGTATTTGTTGTAAAATTGATGATACTTAAGCAAAATCTACAAGGACAGCTATTCTCCCTTTCAGGAACTGGTTCTCCCTTTTATTTATTCTCCCTTTTATTTATTCAACCAATACCTCAACGAAATATCAGTGACCACTTTGCAGGCTGCAATAAGGACACATTCCCTCTCCATCCCACATCCTTGTGCAACGTTGTGGATGCTCTCTTACTAAAGACATGTAGGAGCCTTCCAGAGGGAACGTTATAATTCTAGTGTTGCTGAACACATCACTCTGTTTACATTCTGTCTGAGCAGAGCTATTTTAGCTGTGTCAGTTGAAAACATGATGACTGAGCCAACACAGCAGCAAGGGACAAGATGGACAACCTCAGCCCCAGCCCCAGACATGCTGCAGAACACGCTTCCTCATTCTCCCACTTTTTCTCTCCCTCAAGTAACTGATTTTCATAGTCCTCCTCCCTCACTAGGAACCCAGATCTACTTTTTGATCCATCCTCTTTCCTCAATCTGAATTACTAACTTATATCTGAACATTCAAGTCCTACCTTGTCTCCATAGTGGCCAGGAGAAGCTGGCAGAGGGACAACATGCCACTGTACTAGGTCTCATCTCAAACATGAGACATTAATGATAGTTAAGACTTAATATCCTTTTCAGTATTTGTTAGCATTAACTATTACAACTTTGGGAAGTCCTCTACCTGTCCACTACACATCTTCCAGCTTGACTTCAGCAATGCCCAGTGGTAATAACTTAGGTCAAGTAGGAAAATATGCAAAGATGCTCATTTTTTCAATCATCTCTGTATTTACTGCCATTTAATTCCACCAAACCCCTTACTGGTTTGCTGTGGAAAACCAGCAATCTGCCCATATACTTTGGCATCTTCTATTTTCTATTTCTGGCTGACAAGAACCCTTGATTTTTTTCTTGTTCCAAGTCTATATCTACCTTCCCAAGGGCTTCTGGGCAACTCTGCAGCCTGTATCGTTATCCCTCAATATCCTGAGCACAGCAGGGCAGCTACAGAACAGACAGAACTGCTGCTTTTTGCATGTGTTACAGTCCTGATCAGGCTCTTCAGATCTGTGCTCTGATGCTTCAGAAATCTACCACATATGACTTCTCCCATGATTTACAAAGGAGGCACATATTCTAAGTATAGACAAGAATTGCACCATTTAAATGATAATACCAAGATGTTTTGTGCAGGGAGGGGATTCACGCAGGGCATTGTTACCAGGAGCAGCTCTTGCACAGGGCTATCTATCCTCACACCAGATGTCAAACACAAAAAGAAATACTTTGGCATGAATAACCAAGTTCATTTGACTGAAGGATTTACCTCCTAGGAACAAGAGCCCCATAAAACACAAACATTGGGAGCAAAGTGAGCCACGTAAGGGCTTTTGCAAAAATTAAAGCCATAACTTGCCACTAGAAATGGAATGTTTCATCTGTTCGATAAGCACTAAAGTTCTCTTTGTTTTTATGGCATCGTAATCTTTGATTACTCTGATAAATATTTGGACTATACAAAACACTGCAATGGAACTAATCGCAGTTATAAAAAAAGTATGTGTGAAAATGAATTGGGAATGCAATGATAGCAGCACATTTCAGAGAAGTTCAAATACAGAACCACATTATTTTAACTGGCTCCCAGCCTCATTCTTTTATGTCTCCACGTAGACATTTACACCTGAGGAAAATGGCTATGAAAGTTGTTATGCTTGCTGGCTTGGCATAAGCATGATTAGGGGACTGTACCAGACATGGAGTATCTGCCTCACTGGGTGACCCAACCCAAAACTAAACAGCAGCAAATTTGAGCAGAAAACTGTGGTCCTGTGTTGAGGATTGGTCTCTCCATGCTGCAGTCTATTTGTGGAATTCATGCTCTCACTCACAACTGTCTATGACGCAGCCACTGTCCCAGGAGGGAGATGTCTCATTCCCCTTCCTTCCAACTCACCCACTGTTTCCCTTTGTTGTGGTTTTATTGCTCAGACAACAGACCAGAACATGATACTGCTGGCAGATTATGTGTGCAATCTTACCCCACTCTTTTGTTTAAAATGAGGACTCTCTCCATACTTATTGCAGGGCTCTGAACCAACACCAGGTTGCAGAAAGGCCCTAGGCATGGCATGTTTTGTTTCCCAGTGTAAAGAGTATTTGGGGCTATTCATTCTTTTACAGTAGAAGGGGGAAATCCCTCTGTCATTCAGGTGCCAGGGGCCTATATTCTGCCTACAGTTGAGCTGCAGAAATAGTCAAGAAGAGCAACTCAAGAAGAGCTTTCCAACATCAAGGACTGTTTTTTATAATTGAATATAAGGAAAACAATCAGACTGCTCTGGGGGCTAGAAAAAAGCAACAAGATTACTTTCAAACCCAAAAAGCTTTTCTCTACCTCATTGTATGCTGAGCAGATGTGTTAATGTAAATAAAGGTCAAGTGCAAATCATGTCAGATAAGAGAGTAATTCCAGTGGTGAAAGTCATGCCTAGTATAGCATCAGCAACATTTATGAAGTGTTAACAAGAATATATTTAAATCAATGGGCTGCATATTTATATCACTGAAGTGGTGGTGTCATGTACTGTCAAATATTTTTAACATACTACTTCTAACAGCTCAGGTCTCTGTTTGGTTCCAGCAGACTAAACCCAGAATAACTGAACCAAAGCCAATAAGATACTTCAGATGTCACTGATTGGAACAAAGCATGTGAATTTGCACTTAGCATTTATAGAGTCCTTTTCATCTTCAAAGAGCATCACAAACATTAGCTGGTTCTAATTCTCTCCCAATGACCTTCATGCTAACCTTTTGGGATAAAAGTAATATGCTACAAGGAAAAAACCTGACAAGATGTGTAATCAGGCATACGCCAAGCCTCAGATGTGTAAACTCTCTCTGCTTGACCTCTATCTCTGCCTCGTGGTAGATTTTATCTCATCAAGAGTACAAGGCCTTTCAGCATGGCTCAGGTATTAATTCACCATACAGTGGATTTTACTAACATAAAGTGATGGCAATAATCCTTGCATAACAGATGTACTATCACAGTTACAGGATGCACCTAATCCTTTTGAACAGATAAGGAACTCAAAATAACACTGCATCAAAAACTTTGCTAGAAGCTGTCACACAACCAGCCAGGGGCACATCTGTTGGGATTCCATGGCTTGGCATTCCTACTCTGCAGCCATTGTGGGATTTTTCTTTTTTACTTCTTCCAATTCAAATTAGGAATTGTGTAAGGCTCTTTGACAAAGCTTTCTCAGAAGCAGCAGAAGCTTCCTTTATGTATCAATTCTCTCTGCCCTCCAACCCAGATTTGCAATTTGATTATCAATTCTGGGTGGCTCTAAGCCCAGAATCTTGAATCAGTTCCTCACGTTTCAGTTGCTTGTGCACTTTATCCAGAGGAATAGATTGAAGCAGACAGTGCTCATTTTCATGGTGACCCAGAACAGCTATTGTTACAAGAACACCTTTAATCTCCTGTTTCTGTTTTTGAATTCAATTCAAGTGGGGAGAGATGAAAGAAAGCATCTCACAAATCTGCTACTACAGCTGGTACTTCTTAGTTTATCATATGCTAACTCTAATTCTCTTTGATTCTCCTTGAAATTATTGCTTCTATTTCTTAATTTGACAACCAGGCATTCGTTGCTATTTTTTGACTATGAAAAACCCCTCCTTTCCCTCCTTCTTAAAGCTACTCTCTTGAGGAAAAAACCCCAAACTTACTGCATTAAGATGTCAATGTATGAATTTAAGTTCTTTGTTGGTAGGGTTGGTTTTTTTTAATGCAACCTACAAATGAGCAGCTAAATAATACTTCATTACTTACGGTTCAGGGAAAGACTTACAAAATAAACTGAAGAGTGAGAGAAGGATCAGGGTCATGCTGATGTGAAGGGCATCAGTTGCACTGCAGTCCATTTTGGATTTCTTGCAGGAACACACTTGTAATTTCAGTTCTGTGTTGTTAGTCAGAGGTGGTTTTCCAGAATCTGTCACTGAGATTGGGATGTTGTAATTGGCCTTTTTCAGGTTTTGAAGCAGGATGACCTGGGCATGAGTATCTGCAAAGAGCAAGGTGACAATTAGCCAAAGAGTGGTTGTTTGGAAGGGAAGAGGAATCTGCAAACAATATCAGACATGCTGCAGTTACTCATGGAAATCAAGAGGAAACTAAGAACACTCTAAGGGGAAGATTAAAGAATTGAACTGGCGGTAAGAAGAGGCAGTACAGAAACTCTTTCACACCCTGAGAGCTAATTGCAAACTTATTCCAAACCCCACCAAAAGAGCCTCTTTTATTTAAATATATTATTTGGTCTGCAAACTATTGGCAGAATTTGCCCATGGAAACTAATATAGTAATGAAATGTTAAGACATGTCAGCCCCAAAGCAACACCAGAGGGAAGACTCTATCTATTTGCTGAAGGAAAAAGATCTTCTTGCAAGGAAGTACAGGCAAGGCTGCTCAGCCTCCCAGTTTGACTGAGAAGGCCATGAAGGGGGGAAAGGCCCCTTCCAGATCCACTTATCTGCCCCAGCTGAGCAGCAGTGGGTGAGCACAGCTGTCAGTGCTGAGGTGGGTGTGCTGATGTTTTAGAGGGGTTAACAGTGGTGGCTTCACGTTCAGAGAACAGCAAAGGAAATGACTCCTCTGCTTTGTCCTGCAGGCACAGACATCACATCCATCTTTAGTTTTTTCTGAGAATAGTATGAAATGAACTGCTAGAAGATTAGATAGTGACAGAGGTGAGTAACACACGGTAGAAAACAAACTACATTAAAAAGACATGTAGGACTTTGTGCTCACAATTTGCCACACGAACCTTCTGCAATTGCACAGCATGTGCTTTGATCCTCTTACCAATTGCATATGGGCTCATTGCATTTGGGTATTTTATTGGTGGGGAGTTCAAATACTTAAAATCAGAAGGTTTTCAAGTACTTTGCCAAAGCCCATATACAAGTTTCCTGCCATCCTATATCAAAGCCTTGCACATCTCATGCAAACAAATTCCATGCTGTGAAATACAGTCATCTTTACAAAACTAAGTCCTCACTAGCCCTTCTTTAATGCAAAGCTACAAGAGAAAAGTTTGGTCAATGTCATATGAAGAGGAAGAAAGTTCAGAGTAAATACAGACAGACCCTTAGTCTGTCCCACGAGGCAGCTGGTGTGAACAAAACCAGCACAGTGTAAAGCAGCAGAAGGGTCCATCCTGCAAGACTTTCATGCACAACTGCTCCTGAATTCACACCGTGGGCAGCCTCACGGTGAGTTTCCTGAGATGTAGAGGTGGGAGCACTAAATACTTAAGAAAAAAAAGTAATACACTTACTGTTAAGCTTGGTGACTCTCCACAACTTTTCTGGGCCAGACTGCTTACTCAGTTCAAATTTGAATGGATCTGTGTTGGGATGAAGGTCTTTGTCTGCTGCTCCTAGTACCACTACCCTGAGATCTTTTGCATCATCACAAACTTTTGCCAGTGTTGGGTAAAGGGATGGGACATTGTCATTGACATCCTCCAAGGTGATGTGTAAAGTTCCTGTACCTGTAGCTGGTGGGTTACCTACAGAAGAAAACAAACATATGCTTATTAAATCCTACTTCCATAAACACTTACTCTTATTTGTACCTGCATGCTTGCAAAGGGAAATCATTTTTATGGTTCTTACCTCTGTCATATGAAAATTATTGCTTTAAAAACCTGATGAGTCACTATGGTAAATTCGTTGCTGTGTTTTCAGAAGCAGCCTGTCTGATTCTCTACAGTATGGATAATTATTCTAAAGAAACCTCTGGGAGTGGAATATTTTGAAGTTAAAACGAGACTGGGACATTAATAGATATCTGGAAAAGAATCTGCTCATAAACACATACTGAGAGAAACGTAGTAGGAAACATCCCCTAATAGACAGCACAGTATTAAAAGAATCAAGAACAAGACAAGTAAGAGGAAAAATGACAGCAGAGAGGAATCAACTTCTATGGTGGGTGCCCATAAACAGAACAGGACCAGTTCACTCCCCACCAACCCTCAGGGCCACATTTAGTTATGTCAGCAGAAGTGAAAGCTGTCAACATGCAACTCTGGAAAATGAGATCTTTTATTTACCCACGGCCACCCTGTGTCAGCAGTGGAGTTTCAAGCTTTCTCAAAATTATTTGCCAGCCTGCCTTGACCTGAAAGAACCAGCCTCAGAGGTGAGGATGTTGTTTATTCACCACGGTCCTGCTACAAGGCTTTGTGCCATGGCTGTGACTGACAAACCAGCCCTGGTGCTGGAAGTGTTTGTAAGGGAGCCGTCTGCCCACGGGGAGCCAGGCTGAGACCAGCACCTCATTTCACAGAGGTCAGAGAGGGGCTGACAAGTGGTAATAACTTCCAGTCACTCCAGATGTGTGCCATGGCTGAGCCAGTAACCTACTGCCTTCAGCCCAGAGCTCAACATCTTATTGCAGATCCCTTTGCCAGCTCATTTCAAGTGATCTCAAAGTCTTCTAAATGCACATTACTTCCTGCAATGAATACCATACTTAATAATTCCTCCTTTGAAAAGCTGCACTTTTGTTTGTGTTTCTCATCTCTCTGGTTTACTACACAAGATCTATGGTCTCTGCACTTCCCTCAGCCATAAACCCTCAGCAGGTAAAAGGATTCAGGGGGTTGCACTTAACCTGTAAAGCACCAGTGCAATGTGTCATGGTAGCTTTAAGTTCAGCACTGAAAGAGGTACACTTTAGCATAATTACCCTGCCTATAGCAGCCCAATAAAGTATGGAATTATTGCCACACAGAGAGTGCATCCTAAGGGAGAAGTAAATACCCTGTGGGCTGGATCTGATAAACTACTAACTGCAGCAGGGTGCAATTAGTCCTTTCAATAACAAATGTTACTAATGGTGACACTTCATCTGTTTCATGCACAAATAAATGCATAACAAAGGCAGAATTTTCATAGTTCTTTAGCTTTCCTCCCCTCTTCATCTTGCACTTTGTCATCAGAAGGGTTAGGGTTGAGTTCTTTTTAATGAAAAGAAATTATTTTTCACTTTTTATTGCACTAATTGAATTTGCAGAAAGACTCCAATACATTTTTTGTTCTTGATATATTATTAAGTAAAGTCATACTGCAGAATGGATGAAAAGACATTGGAGTATTTGAAATATGATCATAAAAGCCAGCCTTTCATGCACTTAATTAAACTGCTGTCTTTAATTTTGAACGCATTATTTCCACACTGGACTGATAATGTCTTATACACTGCCCTTCTTATCTTTCTCTGAAGTCAGTAATATTAAAATCTGCCTTTTGAAATTAAGAAGCCAACAGCATTATGAATGTCCTGCTATTTTGTCAAATGCAGATATAGCTGCATTTTATCTGCCATGCAAATGTTTCACTCTCTTTGTATGGCTCATGGGCCAGTCAACTATTACACACAAATGGAGAGAAAGGAAATTGCTCCTGTCCATTTCAATGACTTATTCTCTGGTTGGTTTACTTATAGTGATTTAAACAAAATCTTTTGGTGATTTATGGAGACCTCCAAAAGAAAAATAAGCAAATGTCAAGGTCATAAACTGAAGCTTGTTAGCATGCATGTCATAAAAACACCAACAAAAAATGAATCAAGGAAAAATGGTCAAAACGTATCCCTTGGGAATATATGACTTTCATAAATTTGACAGTATTATGTGTTTGAAATAATTCAAAAATCCCATGATCTCCAGACAGCTTTGGTTTTGAAATGAAAGATTTCCATAGCATATTTTAATTCTGAAATAAAACTTCTCTTAATTTGTCCTGTAAAACCCCACAGCTGAAAGCAGAATTAATGCCCAAACCGAGAGCAGGGCTCTGTCCAACAGCCCTTGGGGAAGCTTTTCAAAAGAGCTCTGCTCCCACTTTTGACAATGAACTGGATTGACCATTCCTCCTGAGTCTGGACACTAAACCTTGAGGTGCCTTTAGAGCCACCTGGGAGAGAGAGAATTTAAATTTCTTCCCACAAGTGGCAGAGCTATGAATATTCTATGACAAACATCTGACCGAAACAGCATCACTCACATGTGTAAAAGCTACTAAAGCAGAGACTGAAGAATGGCTGATGGCATACTGAAAGAAGTGAAAGCTTGGTACTTAATCCTGATTTTAATAATCTAAGGCAAGACCGAGAACTTTAGTAAATAATCTTCAATGAGACTAAAAGGCAAGTAAGTCTGTGGGACTGGAACTTTGATCAGCAACAATAAAGAGTCCAGACTGACCTTGGAACACGCTGCAGTTGGAAATGTGTGATACACTTCCCTGAACTGGAACAGGACTGCTCATGTCTTGGTATCCTAGCATGAGATTGCACACAAAGCTTCTAACAGCAGTTAGGCAACAGCTACTGCTCTTGTAAAATGCAACAAGTGAAAAATAGACTAACAAAAGTAGTTCTGTTTTATCAGAGAATGCCTAGAACATGATGGGGTCTGTTGTGTGGGAACTCGAATCCGTAATGCAAGGGGCTATTACCAAAAGATGTAGATGGTAAACTGGATTTTAGTGCTATCAGCATAAACGACCATGTTGCTAACTTTATTTAAAAAAACAGTTACAAAGAAATATTATAGAAACAGATACTTTATATACCCCTGCATACTAGAATTTTAATGAAAAGCCACGCAGAATCGTACTAGGATTATTAAAGTCTTAAATTATAAGCCCTGCATAGAAACACATGGCAAAAAAAAAATTTGAAAACACATTGAATTTTGGCTGAGAAAGTTCCCAAAGGAACAATGATGGCATTTAGACATCTAACTACTCAAATGAGACTGCCAATCAGGCAGTTAGTCTCTTAAAAGATACCAATTACGCACGATGATGGCCATGGACTAGGATGACATTTCTCTAAAGTATCAAGACTTGCATAAATGGCATGTCTAACAAGCAATCATATGGCTCAATGGCTGATGATGCATTTAATCTGAGCATAACATTTGTATGGACATGAAGAGCCATTTCATGTTCCACTTTCTAGTTTTTCCTACAGAAATGTGATGCTGTTGTGTACAGATTTCTAATATGGCTGAGCTGTGCTCCGTGAAATTAAAGACAGTATCTGGACTGCTTGGAAACTGAATGAAGACATTCCTGATAGTTCTCAGTGAAATACCAACAGTTCTCATTTACTTGGAATGACACCAAAATACAGAGTTAGGAATCACCACACAGCAGGTGAGATTTTCTGATGTCTCACACAGTAAGGAGCCAAACTCTCCTAAAAAGTCTGTGAAAGTTGAGAACTTAATTTTTAGAGGTATTCAAAGAAAAACCCATAATGTTACTGACAGTTGCCTACAGAGTATCCTATTTCCTTGCACACACCTGCACTTCTATCTTGTCTTCTTACTGTTGGCATCATAAAAGAGAGAAGGAGCCACACTGCATGAGTAGGTCCACAGTCATGTCTCAGTGTCTCACATACCTTGTGCAGGCACATCTACAAAAGCTTTAAAATAGTCAATGCAGGTGCTAATAGCTATGTAGCCTCAAATGACTAGTACAACTGTTGTTTTTATGTGGCTTAACTCAAAACGTGACTTTCACAGAGCATTTAGAGTTCATACATGTTTTTCAGTTAATGCTAAGGAAGCCCTGGGGAGCACAGCACCAGCTACACTGGTGCCTGGGCCATGTCAACCTGTTAGTGTCACAGTCAATAATAGTGTTTTTCTTCACTAACAGCTCTATCAACAACAGTGACAGTGGAAGGAACGATTTAGGCACTTCCTTGTGGACTCACCACAGTTCTCATGCTCAGACACTCTCTGCTGTTCCAGGAGTACAGCTGAGATGAGGGTACAGCCATCCACACCAGTGTGTGTGCTCACAGAGCTGGACAGAAACACTGCTCTAAACTGGCAGAACATTTTCAGGATGGAACATTTGTTTAAATGCATCTCAAAGAGAAAAAAAGCCATCAAGATGTAATCCTTCCAGCTTTCCCATTTGCAGCAATTCTCAAGATTAGCCTAAATGACCCTGATTACATTTTACAAGCATTCAGAAACATATTCAGGACTTAGAAAATGAAGAGGGATTTTTTTTTTTTTTTAAATTTTGACACCAAACTTAACTAGATCCAAACTAGAACAAGCTGCACAAGGGAGAACAAGGATTATGAAACACAAAAAGTACATTTCCACATGCTATGTGAAATGGGCTTTGAATAAATCAGATGAAAGTCAGTTTACTTGCAAATAATATAAATTGTTTAGTGGCACAGCTAAGGAACAAAGCATCGATAATCAACTAACAAGAAAAATGCCAGACACAAATCAAAAGTGTTAAGACTGGGAGACAATGAGATGGATGTTTTCATTGATATTTAGAAAGAAAACCCAATGCTATCAAAAGCTAAATAGGCAAAAATCTTCTCTATTTACAACTCTAGTGGTTTGTATTTTGGTCGTTACAGCAAAGGAATATTTATGTCAATGTCTTTACACAACAAAACTTAATTAGAAATAAATATCACAAAAAGGAATTCAATTTGAACTATTATACATTTTGTTTGTTTGTTTTAAGAACATCAGAGGCCTTGAATTCTGGCAATAGTTATGAAACTTCCAAAGAAGAAAAATGAACCATTCTAGAGAATCCAGATCTAAGCCACAGTATTGCTGGGAGCCACAACAGATTTTAGGAAGAATGGAGCATGAACTGTCCCTTTCCACATGCTCATTATGGATGGTAAAAAGATTTTTTTACTTGGTTCTTCTTATTAAATTATGCTTCCAGCACCATCAAACAAACACATTATCTGTGTCCCTCTATGTCATGATGCAGAAACTACAAGGCCATTTAATTTCTAGAGCAAGCAATAGCATATCCACTGCCATATAGATTTCCTCTCAAACTGACAGAGTGAAAACTCATTTTGTCTAAATTTTACTAGAATATTTATGGTTTACCATTCAGCAGCAGTTTCTAATCCACTTGCACACTTATGCAAGCCCAAAATCTCATTTCCACGTTTTGCTGGCTAACAAAGTTGCACAAATACAAAACGAGTGAGCGATTGTAGTAAGAACAATTTTTCTTCATATTTGAGCAGGAAAAAAAACCCCTTTGGGAATGTGGATTTGCTAGTTGCTGGCACAATTACCTTTCCTCTGATTCATTGTGAATGAAGCCTTGTCACTTGAAACTTCTCCAATCTACCTTTGAATCACAGTCATGCTGAGATCTGCTTGGAACGTCAATGGTGCCTACAGAATTCCCTTCACGTCACTCCCGTGGAACTAACTGTACAATGTAGGGCTGCCTGGGATCTCACCTGGGATCTGGATTTGTCACCAGTTTCTCTGTTTTCAGCTTCTCGTTTGCCTTGAGGAGAACAGGGGCAGAAAGGAGGAGAACAAAGAATGGACAGAGCGCTGCAGAGGTTCCCAGCTGGCTGGGAGGGAGCTGCGCAGCCGGACTGCAGCACGTGCCCAGGCTAAGTACAACTTCTCTCTTTAAATTACCACACTTCAAAAATGGGCTGGGAGAAATAATGCTTCATGCTTTCTAATGATAGCACTATGCAAATCTAAACACAAATTTCTCTCTCCTCCCTTCTGTGGGGTTTTTTCCCCCTCCATATGCTGTTTTTCTGATCGCAGCCACGTGCACAGGGGTGATTTGGCAGCAGGCACCCAGGCTGCAGGCAGGAGCAGCCTGTTCTGTTTTGTGTTCAAGCTGAACTCCACTAATGGACCAACCAAAGTAAATGGGACCAGTAGAGTGGGGAGATACCAGGATTTGGGTGTGCTGCTCAAATGTGACATATTTGAAAACAGATCTCACAAATGCCATAGGCTGACATTTTGTATCAAAGAGCTCCCACATTTCCCACGAGCTGAAATTCCCTGTGTTTCCTGTGTGTACTGGCATACTGATATTTGTCAAAATTCAGAAAATAAATAGTCTGTAAAAGTTACAATCCTTCATTCATGCACTCCAATAATATATGCAGATCCTATTTTTGAGTAATTACATTTCAAAAGAGCACAGCTCTTTCAGCATATCAAATTGCTGCTGACATATGCCATCCGTCTTAAATACTGTTTTCAGCATTCTAATTTCTTTTTCTAATCATGAGTCTGTGATGACAAATTAAAACAATATTTTGTGTGCAATTCATATTTTACTGAAATTTGAAATGGCAAGAAAAGGATGAGTATCCAATTTATTTTCTCTTCTCAATTAATACAGCAATTAAGATAAGGGGTATAAAACTGGTTTAATTGGGTTGCCATGGTAACTAATTGCCTGATTTCTTCAAAAATAGCATGTTTTAGGTGGAATCAATCTGTGGTAATTTAATTATGTACATCATGAAGCAAGAAGACAGGTTAGATACATGTAAGGAAAAGTTGCAATTGCAAATTGTTACACATCTCTTTGTTGCTCCAGTTTTTTCTAGATGTTGTCTGTTACTGTTCATTACACATAGTACAGAATGATAATTTTTCTTTTTAATGATGAGGAGTATCGAGACCTGCACAGTAAATGAGATTTGGAATTGCTTGGGTGTAGTTCAGCTGGTCCTTGGAAATGAGAAAAAGAGTGAGAACTAGACCCTGACTCATTTCTTCCTCATTCTGCTTTGCATGTGCCACAGGGAAATTGAAGCCATGCCACTCAGCCAGCCAATTTGTACACGTGCAACTGGCCACAGTCACACAGCCAATATCCAAGCTGGTTGGTTTTTTTTTTAAACTGGCCATTTTAGCTCAAGGCAAACACTGAACTCACATCAATCTAGAATCACACCTTCTTACAGCCCTCTGTGTCTGTTAACCTTTCACTTGCTCAATTACACATACTCCATTAAGCAGAGGTTACAGCTCCTGAAGCTTCTTCCCTGCAGCTCAGCTCTTCTGTGGGACGTCCTGCCTGTGCCTGGGGAGAGCTGCCAAGCACACACTCATGCTGTCAGACACTGGGGATGCTGATGGCATGTAGGGAGCAACCCGTTTGCAGAAAAGGAAACACTTGTTCTCACAGATGCCACATTTCAAATGGAATTTCTCCTCGTGTACGTTCAATGTAGTAGAAGTACTGACATTCCCCCAGTTTATGTCTCAGTAGCTCCCTACTGAGGGAAGAGGGTGGCACACTTAGAGCAGAGTGTCTGGCTCAGTGGGAGAAAGTTGTACCAGGCTGTGTGTGGTGGCACGAAGTTGGTAACTGCATTTAACCACCCCAGCAAGACTGGGCATTGGTGTTTCACCACCTGGCACCAGCAGCTGAATCCCTGCACAGCACTGGGGCTGTTTCCATGTGCCAGGCAAACAAAGGTAACCAAAGGTTTTTTTCTGAAGAGACAGAAAGTTACACAGTGGGGACATTAACTAGGGTATCGTGTCCCTGCACAGTGGTTATTGCATAACTAAGGCAAATCTGGGTGTATTTTACTGTTCATCCCACTTAAAGGGAGAAACCAATTTTAGCTGGTTTAGATTTCACACATTTTCCAGGTATTTTTAAACTTAATTTCCAACAATTTCATTTTTTTTCTCCTTTCATACTCTTTCTGAATTGTGACTTAAATCCTCAGAATACAAAGGAAAAAAATTCTTGGACAACTTTTAGCATGACCAACCTCATGAGAAGAACATCCCAAATACTGTGGTGTATAATGGGATCTGTAGGATGACACAATATGGCCACGCAGCAAATGTGGAAGGTCTGTTCCAAGCAGATTTCTCAAACTCAAATGATTTGTCTGTATTTAACACAGGTGTATTTGCAGATACACTCCCAATAACTGCACTGTGTGCATTGGTTTTACTGGTTAGAATGCCAATTTCAGGAAATAAAATGATGTTATTTGTACCTTTATGAATTAATGTTTTCCAAGTCTGCATAAACCTGACTTTGTCCCATTATGAGCTCATTCTCAGATTAAAAGCAGTTCATGACACTTTAATGTGTTAAATCTGCTTCATGATATTTCCTACAAGTCTTTAATTTCTACAATAGATGAGATTCTATGTCCACACAAGTCTTTAGTAAAAAGTTTTTAAATACTAAAGACATTAACCTTGACCTTTACTGAAATAAAAAATACAGAGAAAATTAGAATATTCATTCCAAAAAGTCCTTTTTAAAGTGAAATTTCCTGCAATAAAAGGTCAAACTTTATTATCTATAAAATTAACACTGTGTTAATCAACTTTGCTCTTACATATTGTTTCAATTACATTTGGAAAGACACAGGAACTGTTTAGATCAGAATAACATTATCCATACATTAAGTACCTTTCTCTGCAGTTGATTTGATAATGCTACAAAAGAGTATCATAAAGTTCAAAAAGAATATCATAAATTACTAAATTACTTCCTGCAGTGGAATGACTCCATTTTCCATGGTCCATTCATGGTTACTCTCCTACTGGTAAAGAATAGGTTTTGTGACTTACTGAAGAAAGATAAAGATGTGATGGATTTATATGAAGAATTACCACACATGAAGCTCCTGGTTTTACTTCTGATAGAAATCTTCAACATTTTCCAAATAAGAAAAACTGCCCTGGCACTTGTCCCCTGCACTGGAGGGTAATGACAAGAAGGCAGTCCCTGCTGAACCCAGTGAGGGATTCTCTGCTGGCATCAGTGGAGGGCCTCATAGAGAAGCATCTCTGTGAGGTTTGTTTGCAGCTGTCTCCACCCTTCACCCAAGACAGGACATAAATGTAAAGACATTTAAAAATCCACAATCATGGAATATGCTGAGACAACTGTATCTTTTCTGTAATTCTACAGACTCTATATGCTATGAATACAAATAGAAAATAATATATTTACTGTTTCAGTGTATGTCTAAGGTCCTTTAGTAAGATCTAAGACTTTATTTGATTTTAGAACCTTGCCTTATTATAAATATTGTTACAAATCAGCCCACATCTCGCAGACACCCTTTTCCCAGTAAGCACAATGTCTGCAGCCCTTTTTGCTGACAATTAACAGTGTGAACTCTGCTGACTCTCCTGCTGCTGCTGCCAGAACCTGAACCTGGGGGAAGATGGAGTAGGTGGTGCTGATGTTGGCACATGGGTATGCAGAGCTCACACTGAGCTGGCTGGTCCAGGAAGACTCACAAGCACCAGAGTGGTGCTGGGCCAGGACTGAGGAGCTGCACTGGGCACCAATTCACTGTCTTGTGGACATTACCTGAGCTCTTCTATACTCCTCAGTTCAGAAAAGAAAAGTGTGGCAGCTCCGAGCTCCTCAGTGCATGTGCTGACACATGTCAGACTTGACTTGGAGGTAAGAAGACAGGACAAAGGAAATAACAACCTGCACTGAATGCTGCTGAAAAAAGTACCTAAAAGTGACTTGCAGCTTGTGGACAATGCTGTTTTAAAGAGGATGTATACAGTTATGTTCAATTTGATTTTATTTCCTTTTTCAGTTAACAGTAGCTTCTTTTAAAGCCCTGAAAGAATTCTGTATTCATTTCATGTTATTCTACCACAATTTGGCTTGTCATCTAATGTAATATCCCTTTTCAAGATGGACATCAGCTATGATGGCTACAAAAATGAAGCAGGTTTCAGAGCTTTGCTAGTTACCATTATCAGTGGCCTGGAAATAAGTTGGGGAACATCAACTATATATACACCAACTGATATATATCCCAGGCATCACTGCAGTGGACAAGGCAGGCCCCAGAGCTATCTGTTGAAATCAATTATAAAACTTCCTTGGCTGCTTCAGCCACAGTCTAGACTGAGCCTTCAGACTGGCAGCACCTATGGGCACAGACAGCATTGCTCCCCCTGTGAATGGGAGCACACTCACTGCAAGGGGACCATGGCTGAACTGAACCATGGTCATCTATGTCAGGACCACCCAACATGCAGTGGTGCTCTCCAGCAGCCCCAGCACCACTCACCTGGCCAGCTGTGACCCCAGCAAGTATCTCTGTATGGCTGAGGCTCCAGAGGAGCTCCTGCTCCTCTCAACTCCACAAACTCCACTCTTACATATCTATACAGACCAGCAGATAATTTTTCCAGTTCCCAACCTGCCTCTAAATTTCCTGTGTTTCAGAAGCTGTTGGTAATGAACCCAGCAGTGATACAGACCACAAAGTTCTGATCAGCTATTGAAATTCTGTTTTTTATTGCCACTCCCATGTGTGGCTGAGCTACACACAGTGCAGTAGTACAGTGCTCCTGAATGTTCATTATTAACACCTTACATGACAGCACTAAAAGCACACACGTGGTTTCTAATGACTTCATCCAAAGAAGTCAGTAACATTGCAGCAGCTCAGCCCTGTGCTAACAGGACTGCACAATTACACAGTGACAGCCACCTGAACCAGGTGCTGACTCAGGGAACAGGATTCCTGTTCTCTAACCCACATTAAATATCTTCTCTTGCTCTGCAGCACAGACACCTTTCCCTTCTCTCATATTTCCAGAATGGAAAAAATTCTGGGAGTTAAGAGGGGTCACTCAGCAGTGAGGTTCTTAGAACAGATGAGCACTGGTTGTCACTGCCCAAAGCACAACAGAAAGGTAGAATTCAAAATCCACTGCCATTCAGACTGGTTTCCAGTTGGGAACACTCACCTTCTTGGTCCATCTATTCTCTCTGAGAATATATGTATATTTTAAAATATATGTATAGTTAAAACATTTACAACTTTGTCCTTTTGATAATGCCTCATAACATCCTGAATTTTTACCTTCATTATCAGATGAAATTTCCCAGTGTACCAGATTTTAAGAGTCATTTAAAAAAATGTTATCCAATAGCAAGTAAAAGACTGAAATAAGTTTAGTGCTGCATTTTTACATGGAAATTTCCCAAGAAAAATATGTATATGAATATATAAGTAAATAATCATCCCAGCAGATTTTTTTTCTCTTATACTTAGGGCGATCTTTATTTTTTCCTGTCAGGCCCTGCAAAAGTTCCCTGAGTCATGTGGTTACAAAATGGTAGAATTACTCTCCTAAAAAGAGCATTTTACAACTAATCACCAGGGCTAAACCAGCTGCAGTTGTATAAAAGCATTAGCTTATTAGCTGTTATATTAGAGACAAATCTTTCATTTATTTTTTGCCTTTTAACTGTGGAGATTTGGAATGTTCAGGATTTTCTCTTTCGTTCTCTGCTCCAAAGTCACTCACTGAATTTTCACTAGACAGTTTCATTTTGATTATGTTTGACAGAAGGAACCTTAATCCACACAATGTATAAAAACCCCTGCGTTTTAACAAGGGGTTTTACTGATGTTTTCATTTACACTGTCATTGTATTGAATTGAATAGAATTCAGCCCATCAGGGATGAGCTGTTATTGGTATTTAGGTGCCT
This sequence comes from Brachypteracias leptosomus, assembly GCA_013401335.1. Classification (NCBI taxonomy): domain Eukaryota; kingdom Metazoa; phylum Chordata; class Aves; order Coraciiformes; family Brachypteraciidae; genus Brachypteracias; species Brachypteracias leptosomus. Next base: position 73,784 of record VYZX01023602.1, read on the forward strand.
TAGGCTTACTAACTGCTCAAATATTATGAAGAGATTAACTCTGATAAAGATGATTTATTACACTCCAAGAATATTCACAGACTATTTGCATCTAACATTAAGATCTCATCATAGGAATAAAAGTGTGAGGTGTAATCTTAAAGCTGCTTTAAGCTCGAAGTTTTAAGTTAATTCCTCTGTTTTCTGTCACGATGATCTCTGGTACCTTTAGGAAGCCACCTCGCCAAGTGCTGCAGGGTATGGTTAGCTTTCCACGTGCACCTTTCCCAACAGCAATTCCAAGCACAGGAGAAATCCCTGTATGTTGATGACTATGAGCCCTAAGAGTCACTCACCACTGTCGATCGCCAGGAAGAGGGCGGTGTACACGTTGTTGTGAACGTAGGGAGACTCCCGGTCCAGGACTGCGGTGGTGCCAATGGTTCCATTGGTTGGGTGAATTTCCAGCCAGCCTGCTGGGTCCTTGTAAACTGAGTACCTAAATACAAATAGAGAAGTTGTTAGCAAATTCTGTATCTAGACATAAACCAAATCATCACTACACAAGCACAGAAATCAATATTTAAATGTTCTGGAGGACCTGTTTCCTACTGCTGTGCTCCTGCACGCTTCTGATGGATCCCTGCATCAACTCTGGTATTTACAGACTTCATCAATCCTCCCACAGTCCTCCTTTATTCCAGACTCACAATTCTGGCTAGAATAGGAGCAATATTTGTAATTTATTTTTCTGAGTGTTTTTTGCTTTTTTCTTAAAATTACTTATTTTGGGTGAGGCTGAAAATGTAATAAATTATGGGGTATGAGAGCAAAAAGAGAGTCAGAGCATGGATTGATTATGTCTACCAGGAGCTGGTTATATGCAGACCCAGCTTGCATACATTTGTCCTGCAGTCAGTGATCCGTAGTTTCCTGCTTTTGATGATTTCAAACAGATGCTCAGAGTCTTGGAACAATTCAACCACATACATGTTGTCTAAACAAGGATTTGAAAACTCTGTCTGTGAAGATCCCTCAATGCAAAATTCACTCTTGTGCTTTCTTTGCATTAATCATCAACAAATATTTAGACTGATACTGGAATTATTTAGAGAGATTGTGGAGTTTATGAACTAAGAACTGCCCTGCTTGACTGCAGTAATGAAGATAAGAATGTTCATGATTAGGGCTCAATTCTATACTCAGCTAAATAAAGTAATACAACAATACAGAGCTGAATTAGCTGGCATCAATTTCCTCTCCAATGAAATGTGTTAATATTTTAAACCAAAACTCCAATTGTATAATCAATACTTAGTATAATAACCTGTTTATCTTTTTAGTAGTGAATTGTTATAGGTCATAAACAGCCATACAATTTTTTATAGACATTCTAAATTATGAGTAATTGACATGAAACCTGTTCCTGTTTAATGAGTATGTGTCTAGCCAGTGCCTCATAGGGGCGTTCATCTGAGAGGTGTCCTATGTGATAGTGCTGCCAAAAGGAATTTAGCAGTGCAACTAAATCCTGAGGGAATAATAAAAAATAACAGATTGTTAGCAGGGTGAAAAAAGTAAGTAAAATGAAATAAAATGGCTGTTGCTAGAAGAGGAAAGAATAAATTGCAGACCAACAGAGACAGACATGGTCTCACTGAATGCTTATTTCAGAGGCTTGCTTGAGTCTCTCGTGCCCTCTGGAAAGTGGAAAAATAAGTTGTGATGAGTTTCTAGATCCTTCTTGCAGGGTGTTAAGGGATGTCCATGAGCACAGCTGACAATGAGGGGCAATGTGTGGCTCTTCTCGTTTCAGGCCTCTCAGCCCCACACAACTTCTGCTTCTTCACTGCCCAGTTACTTTGACCAGGAGGAGCTTGAGAACTTTGGGGTTTTGCTGGAATCTGAGGAACATCAGGAGGAGCCACAGCTCTGAGCTGTCAGAGGCCCAGGATGGGCAGTAGCATCAGTCATTATTCATGCAGCAAATTTTACTGGCTTTGAGCAGTAGGTCTGATCATTGGCCAAAGGTAAAACAAGAACTAAAGCAGATGACTTAGTGCATAGCTCCGGCTTAAAATACTGAGTTTAGTCTTTGAAAAAAGAAATTGCTTTTAGCAGAAAGCCTTCTCTTAATTCAGCAGGGAAATAACCTCTCACCAAAATAATCATCAGATGCCTCACAATGTCTTTGGTGCACCTCCAGCAGAAGTGATATTATCCTACAGCAGATGAACATGGCTGATTCCAGAGGTGCTAACAGACAACACTGTCCACATGGCTGCTGGTTTTTACCAGGACTTTGCTTCAGGCTTAAAAAGTGCAACCTCCTCAGGGCTGCTGAACCAGCCTGACTTTTCCAAGGCATGTGGAACCCACTGGTGTTCAGGCAGCCAGATTCAGGATCAAATCATCAATATATACAGCCATAAAAAAATTCACATTTTTATGAGCTGCTATTATGTTAAAATAAATTAAAGGACAAATTTGGAAACCAGAACTTTTGGAATTTATGATAAAAAGAGACAAGCACTGAACACACTTGGCTTATTCACGTTCCCACAAAAGTCACTCAAGAGTTTCACTGCTGGCTTCCCCAGGAGCAGAAATTATCCTGGAGGGAGTATGTGGAAAAGAATCAAAGGCAGATACTAGTGCCTAGTGAGACATTCTATCAGCCCAACATGTCCTTCCACAGCCATTTAAACATTAATCAACACCTGAGCTTTATCTCCCGTAAAAATGAGTTACTAGAATAGTAACAATGCAAATTATTATTTCATTTCACGTCTTTGTTTCTTTTTTTTTTTATTGTTGTTTTTATAACTTTGCAACAAAGGAATGCACAAAAATATGAAATAAGGGCAGCCTAAACAATTCCTAGTCTATTGTAAACCTGCAAATTCTCAATTAACCCCGAAACGATTTACGAAGATTCAACACTTCTAAAATAATGAGAATTTAAAATGGATTGTATTATCTTCCCTGATTGCTCTACAAAGCACTGTTGGCTGTGCAAATAAAAACCTGAGTTGTATAACCTGTGATTTGGCACAGGATACTGTCAAAGTAGTACTTTGTCTTTCCCACCACATTTTTTACTTATTGTAAGAGTATATTGCAGTACAGTTAAGATGATTGTTCTTTGTTCTTTTTTTTTGAAGGCTGTGCTAGCAAACGGTTTAGAATAGACTCATTAAGGAAAGCACTATAAAACCCCAGAAGTATAGAACACAAATTTTCACTTGCCACTTTTGACTTTAGTGGGTTCTGCTGATTGCACAGCAATTTGGAGAATCAGTCCATTCTTTTTAGGTGGATAAACATGAACTTGTGTGCCTGTGCTGTACCTATTGATTTGTGCAAATCGTAAGTACATTGATACGTCTGTGTGGAACACAGAACGATGATATCTGGTCTGACAATTACTCTTTATTTTGGACTTATTCTACATTGCAGTAGTGAAATTTAGTGCTGCTTTGGGGAGTTGCTTTATTTCACTCTTATTTTGTTTGTTTGTTGGTTGTTTCTTTATTTTAAATCATGTCAACAAGGGCTTATATGACAAGAAGGCACGGGCAAGTGGCTGTAAGCTAGTTTGATTGTGACCTCCTTGCACTATCTATATGCCAGGTATTGCAAAGGAAACAGAAAAAAACACTTCCCTTAGACTGGAAATTGTCTGCTGCAAAGTTGAAGTGTACACCCTAAATACAGACCTACAAACAGATGCAGTGAGGCTGTAGGTGGAGAACAAGAGAATGCAAATCAAAATATGCACTTGGCCTATTTGGTGCAGAACGACAACAAAGTGGCAAATACATGGAAATAATTTAACATTTACAAATGGCATGTTCTCCCTCCTGTACCACAGCAAACTAATCCTGAGGACACCTCCTGGGGTTGGGAGCAGACGTGCATGGGGCTGGTGGCTGGGAGCTTGATGAGCACAGAAGATCATTACACAGAACACTGGTGGTAACACGGGCAGAGAAATCTAATCAGAGCCACAACCTTGCAGTAGCCACAAAAAGGATTTCACAGCGGACAGAGCAACAGCCCGGGGTGCCCTGGGAGAGCAGCCAGGCAGCCAGGCACAGCCAGATGCTGCTCTTGGAAAGGACTTCCAGGGCTTGGGAGATGCCAGATTTTCCCCACATGGAGCCAAGGGGTCTTGGCTCTCCTGCTCTAGCAGAAAGAGAAGGAACACAAACCGAAGCAGTGTCAAGTCTCTGCTGACTGACACAGCTGCACCAGTTTGGTGTGTGGCACTGCCAGGAGTTACGGTGAGCAGTTCAGAGAGGCTTGTCAGGGCAGCCATTCTCAGCCTGGCACATCTGGAGACAGCTGCACTCACGTCATACAGAGGCTGTATGGCCAGGGAGATGCAGCAGGGAAGCAGCAGTAGGGTGACACTGCCCCTGACACACCTGCCTGACCCTTCCCACTTGGCTCTGCCATGACAACACGTGCGGGGGGCTGCAGGCAGCAGTGGATGGACACTGCTGGAGCAGTCAGCAGGGCTGGGCTGCCTGATCTGGGACTTGGACAGCTGGACTTTGAGTCCTGGCTCTGCCACAACGGAATTAGGGAAGGCCTTTAATTCATCCCGTGCCCCCAGCTCAGCTTTAAAATGGTATTTCTGCCTTGAAAAGCTGTTAAAGGGATAAAATCTGTCAATCTTTGCAAAAGGACTGAGAACATAATAGCAATGAGGGACATCAAAAGCACTGAGATAGACTGAATAGAAAATAATAATTTGAATAGCTTTCTAAAGATGCAAAAAGATATTTACTGGCATTTCCAAATTGCATAGTAGCTCATCTTCTTTTTTTTAAACTTATATTTAAGATAGTTAAATCCAGATGAGTGAAAATTCATATTCTCTGTGACACATACAGATATATGTGTATATAATTTACTGATCTTGGGTGAAACAAAGTGAAGTGTCCAAATATTGATAGTTACCATTTCCATACTGTTTCAATCTGACTGCCAGGAGTCACTCTCAGAAATATAACAAAACTTATTCATACATTAAATTTTCAAAATCATATTTTGCTGCTTTTATGGATTCTGGTATCACTGACTTAAGTGAATAAACATCAGCTGAATAGAGCCAATATTTCACCTGGGAAGTACAGCCACACGTTGGTATTTTGAATGAAAAGCAGCCACATTATCCACATTTCTGAATCCACAGCAGCTCACCTACAATTAGGTAACATATTGAAGTTGTATCTGTCTTGCCCCTGCTGAGACTCTACCATATAATGGCAGTCCCTGAAATTTTTCTAAGAGCTCTTCTTAAACTATTCAAGTAAAATGATCAGCAAGGAAGGTAACTTTGTAGTGTTTGTGCCATTGTGTCTAAGAGCTCAGTATGAGAACTCTCTTTTGCCTCTCAATGAAAAGATCTCTAAACACAGACACTATGTAAACTTTAAATCAAGCCAATAGGAATTTTGTCTCATTATATCAAGTCCACCCGAAAAATCAAGAGCAACTAACTACCTCTGGAAAAAGATTCACAGGGATTTGGGAGAGACCAGTGTAGCAATTACAGCATAAATAACGTGCCTATGTGAACAGTGGTGGTTCTAAGAGAAAGACAAAGACACTTCCCAAAATGTAAGTGTAACATAAAAAATCTGGATTAAACCCACATTGTGCTTCACATGCTTTATGTACGGATGACATCACGTAAAGCTTTAGAGATCAACCTGCTTCCCATCACACTCCATCTTTTCCACTGTGCTATCATTACCTTTGCCTGCACTAATTATGGCAGCATATGGCAACGGGAAGAGTAGAAAGGAAACCTTATTGCTACGCAGCAATTCTCCAGCTGAAATCCACTCCAGACTCATTAATGATGACACACTGCAATTTTTCTGCTATGCGACTGTATGATAACAAAGGTATTCCTGTTCCCATACTGGCTTAGGTTATAAGCTTTGGGAGAGCAACTTGTATTTCATATATGTATCTGGAGAGCCTTCACAGCAGAGTCTCTCATTGCTAACCCGTGCTAAATGAAAGCAGTAATAGTAATTCTCTAACATATACTGCATCTAATGTTCTCTAACTATATTAACATCTGATTTTGTAAAGATGTTTTTGTCAGTAAAGCCACTGGAAGAAGGTCTTTGGAAAAGTTGTGGGTTTACACATTTCTCAGATATTGAAAAACAACGTTGATGAATAAATGTATTAATTTCAAGGTGTAAGTGAATATACAGGTTTGTTTTCCATTTCATACCCAGATACAAAGGTCCTGCCTAATATCCTCTGCTGCAGCCCCTAAACACTGTACTGTACAGGTCAGTAACACATGGTCCATGGTCCTTGTGTTTAGTGTGACAATGCATGTCCTAGCAATAGAAACGAGGCATTATTAGGGATAACTGAATTCACCATAAAAACAAAAAATTCTGGCAATGAAATAGAGAGATTGTCAGTAAGAGTAATATTTACCTTATCACATTAGCTTAAAGAGTACTACCAGTAGGCAGGTGTGTGGAAAATGAGTTACCCAAAAGGGCTTTTCATAACTCCTTTCAAAGCTACTTCCTCATGTGCTTTCCTGTTTCAATATCCAAATACATTTTTCTTTCTTTATGACCCCTGAAGAACTCTACAATTCCTACAGAGATCCACATGACAGGATGTCTTCACATCCTCCTGAGATAAACTCAGATGCTGGTAGAATCACAGAATCATTGTGGTTGGAAGAGACCTTTAAGACCATCAAGCCCAGCACTGCCAGGTCACCACCAAACCATGTCCCTGGCTTGCTGCTCCATCTGGAAATGCCTGGATCTGAGCCTGCATGTGAGCACTGTGCTATTTCACACCTCTTTCAACAGCCAGCGATGGTCTCTAGTCCAACCCAGAGCCAATGCCAAGTGCTCCTCTCCAGTGCAGCTGGCACTGACCTGTCCTGACAGTTCTGTGCCTTCCCTTGCAGCTCCTGAGCTCCTGTTCAACCAGCAGATGCAGTTAGTGTGGCAGTGCTGTCAGAGCTGTGACGTTGCTATTATGGGCACAAGATGATGACAATTCCAACGTAACTCTGCTGTTGCTTAGAGCACTCTGTTATGCAGGCATAACTGAGAAATAATTCAAAGCTAAGCCTTTTTTTCATAATTTATTAGCAATTCAAATAACACTGCCTGAAACAACAAAAGCATGTGACCAGGTAAATGGCTGGTAGGAGAGAGGGGCAAACCCTGATGGCTGCTGTTCCTCACACACACACAAGCTATGCTGCTGTTGGCAGGTGGGCACACAAAGCTGCCCTGGCCCTGCTAAACCCCCTGTTCCTCACTGCTTTGGAGACTCTGCTCTGTACCTGAGCCTGGGGACCTTGTGCTTCCTGAGGGGACACACCAGACAATGTCTATTTACAGACACACTGACACACAATGTGCTGTTTGCTATAGGGTGTGCACACAGGACACCCAGCTACTGGGCAGTGCAGGTGTACGTGTGACATTTGAGGAGCCAGAGTAACAGTCTGGCAGTTTTGGGGAGCTGGGGACATTAAATATTCATATTCACCCTGTTGAGTAATGGCAATAGCTTTGTCAGCCAATATATAGGATGCCCATAAGATGATAGAACACATGCAGTCCTACCAAGTCAGCCAGCTGAGCTGGCTCTTTAGTTGTAACATTTTTCTTTTCACCCCTGTAATACGGATCAAAAGAAAAAAAATCCTGCATTAATCTCAGTGCTACCAGTAACAAGTTGTTACTAGTCCCAGCTGCTCTAAAGCTAACCCAGGTACCCACCGTGTGGTGGGCACAGTGACACATCTAGCTGGTGTCATGGTGTTAGGTCAAAGGCTGGACTTGATGATCTCAGAGATCTATTCCAGCCTCAATAATTCTGTGACTCTGTGACACAACCTAGACAAGCATTTTCATTGCAGGTAAGGATTAAAAAGCAGCCAGAGGATTTCACATCACAGGGAAAGCAGAAGCACAAATGCTTCACCACAGACTGTTATTGAGACAAAAGATAAACAATTATTCATCAAAAAAGCTACAGGTTATAAGAGAAATGATAAAGGCAACACTACTGATAGTCCACTGAAGGGTTTTTTCAGATCTTTTCTGGTCACTTGTATCAATGTACCTGTTGATTACTGACCCTCAAGGCTTTCAGAAGCTGTCTTCTATACACTTCACTTTGTGATTACACTAAATAGTCACTGACATTTTTAAAGACCTGTTTTGAATCTTAAATCTGACTGTGTCTGAGCCAAACCTTGACACACGCCTGTCCCTCGTAAACACCGAGTTAAACCCCCAAATAATCTTCAAAAGATGCTGTCCAAAAGTCAGAATGGAAAAGAAATCTAAACTGTCACCTGTTTGCACTTCCCATTCCCCACATTTGGCTCAGATCTGCAGCTGCACACGCAGCGTTGTCAGCCATCTTCTCCATTCAACACATGAGCACACAAGCACATGGCTTTGAATGTGGATTGAAATGCTGTTACTGAAAGTGTAGCTATATGCTAAATGTGCATCAGGCTGTAAAATATCCCCTGCAGTGCTCTCCTGCAGAGATCTGGACATGCTCAAATTACTTTGGCTAGATTCTCTAAAATAAAGAAAATTAAAATATCCAAAGCAAACTTCACTGAAATATACCATTATTAATCAGAACAAACATATCATTAACAAAATCTAAAATGTGAAATAAATCACATTTTCTGGTGACATTGCTGAGAAAGGTTTTAGGTCAGATGCATTTTTAAACTTACTGAAGATAGAGGATTTATGCAATAGCCATTTTTCAGCTTCATGGAACAGATTTATGGGCTCGCAGACCGTCTGTATTTTCATAGGCTGGAAATGTCAACTTAGAATACAATTTAAAAAAATAAATTAAAATCCTCATCAATGGTCTGCCACAAGTCACTCTGTGCATTTTTGGTCAGTGAAAATTCATGTTTCTCTTTGATAAACTGGCCATATCCCAGGGTGAATTCATTAGCCACACACCAGCACACAGCTCAGCTCCGCGGGTCGGGCACCACCAGCTCTGCTCTAACTCTGCAACAGTTTTCTCCCGGGTGATCCTGAAGAGTCTCTCAAGTTTCAGGGAGTTTAAGTAGAAACATAAGCATGTATATATTTTATTCTAACCTTATCTGAATGGGCATCATACTTCTCTGGCTTTAGTGCCAACCCAGCACATGAAATAACGTAATGCTCGCCTCCCCAGTGCAGGTGTATCTGTCTGGGTGTCCACTGGACAGGACAGAAACACTCCCAAATCCAGGGCTGCTGCACAACACTGATGATCTATGTTGCTTTTTAAGTAAGCTGCTGGTTTACACACATTCATGGTTTGGTCAGATATTTCTTGCTAATATCAGTTTTCCACCGATTCAGTCTCAAGAAAAACAACTTCAGCTTAGCCTGCAGAGGAGCAGAGCAGGGGGGCTGTGGTGCCACAGGGCTGAGCAAACCACTGCAGGAGCTCAGCAACTCTTACTGAAACTTCTCTGTGCTGTATAAAAGCAAAATATTCTCTAGAACAAGCTTCCATTTGAGCCACCCTTTCACTTTACAAAGATAGATATTTATGGCAAGAAAAGGAGCCTGCGCAGTGCACTGGAGGACAACTTGTCCCTGTTACAGCCTCTCCACTGAAGTTATGTCAATATCTGAATTATGTCAATAAATCACAGGCAAGTCTGCTTAAAGTCCAAAACAGACTTTTCAGAACAATTTCAGCTATTAGGCTTTTTTTACAAGTGATTTTTTTTTTTTTGCTACAACATATTTGAGAAGGCAGACAAAATAAAGTGGAAACTCTAGACACTACTTGGGTTATACCAATATGCCACTATACTCAGAAATATCATAACATTCTATTTCCAGTTTACAAAAGAAAATGCCAATTTAAAATAATAATAATAATAATAATAAATCAGAAATAATGAAAATTAAATCCACCTCTCCCCAAAGTATATTTTCTACAAGAAGCAAATCTTGGCAGGAATGATTTTGTTTCAAAACACAACAAACAAACAAAAACTTGCTTCAACCTATTTGCAGTTAACTGAGTTGCAATATAAATATTGTTTTATATGGGTGGGAGATGACAGCACTGCAATATCTCTATTTGTGGAGTCTTCTCTTGCCATGTGCAGAATCAGACAGAATTAAGTAGCACATCTCTCACGGGAATGGTTTTTGTCTTGTTCAAGTAAAAGTGAAGTATTGCCAATAGAGGCAAATTGGAGCAGATGGGACAGCACAAAAGGTCAAACGGGAGAGCTTCAGGCACTCATCCTTACTGCTAATGCCAGATCAATAGATACCCAATATTGTCTCCAGCTACTCACTGAATCAGAGGGAGCACAGTGGAAATTAAAGCCAGTGTCATAAAAAGCAATATTGGTGCTACTCTGCATCAGAGGCACTGAGCTCCTCTGCTCAGACACCAGTGACCAAGCACTTTTCAGGCTGGGGCTCTAATCTCATAGATTTTAGCACTGGAAGTAGTTCCTGATTTAGCAGGTTGGCTTTCACTGCAACTCTCCATCTACAAAGATATGATCAAAACAGAATGAAAAATTAGATGAAACTCACATTTCTAGTCCCCTGCCACTGAAAAATATCAGATGAGAAAATGGTTGACTAATTAGTTATTTGTGTGGAGAAGCTATAGGAGTAAAATCCCTTGGTAAACATGAAGAAAGTAACAGAAGAGTCATTGCAACTAGAATAATAAAAAAACTCAAACAGAACCTACAGCAATTAATCAGATGTGAATACTAAAACTGTAATAATAAGACAGTTAAGTAAAATGTTATGAAAAGGAAAATACTTTTTGTTGTTATTATACAGTCTTCCAAACATTTCTCTATATACCTAGATCTAATTTTCATTTTTTTCTCCTTCAGGGCAAAAACAATCCTAGAAGCTGAGGTGTAACAAAAAAACATCCACAAACTCATTTATGTATTTTTTAATCAGAAGTGATTAGGGCTATGGTTAAATGAACCCAGAGGCTATAACTATCTGAATTATTCCTAAAGCTAGGGAATAATACACCATATCTGGGACTAACACACTAGTATAATCAGGTTGTTACTGTTAGAATAATTGTCGACACATGCAAATCAGTAAAAAGTTTTTCCATTGTAGCAATTGTGCCTCAAAAGCTAATCAACGTGAGATGAGCTGGAGGTCCTTTTATAAACTACCTAGAGAAGGTTCTGGCAGTGAAGCTCTATCAAGTTTCTGCAGATGCCAGTTTTTGCAACTCAGCTTCCAGCTAAAGCAGCTTCTCCCACTGCAGAGCCATTTGCTGCTCTCTCTTTCGAGCAGAGGTCCCAGTAGGTCTTGAAAAGACAGGAAGTTTTTTATAAGAGCCCAGTAGATTCACCACTAAAATGTCACTATTGAACACAGCCATGAAATAGCACATTTCTACAGTTATTTTTTTCCAAGGGATGGACAGAAAAGGTGAGAAGTGGCTCGCTACTGTGAAGCATTAGTCTATCTGGATCAATACAGCTCCTGGTGGACTGTGGAGCCTCCTGCCAGGAGCTGGCTGGTCCCTGCAAGGGATTACTTCTGCCAGCTGCCAGGAAACCTCAGTTTTGCCCCTGCTAATCCTAAAGTCACCAAGAAAAGCCTCTTGCCTGGAAGCAGTCCCCCCGAGAGGGAGGCAGGGTGGCCACCAGGGCTCCACACAGCTCTGCAGCCATGGCCTGGCTGACACAGACACAGTCACAGGGTCCAGCCCTGGCCCCTGTTAACATCTATTAACTTTGGGACTCGTCTCATAAGGAAGGAAGGGAATTAATGTTTCTGCTAATTAATTTCCAAAAGGAAAGTGTAACGAATTGGTGAATATGCTGAATAATCATTTTAGCACAGATTATGTCCTGTGCCAGTCTCAGGCAACGTTGGTGCCTCTCCAGGCAGAGGTTGGTGCAGGTGGCACCCCCCATGGGCTTCACACTCACTCACATCTTTTGTTGCCTTTTTCTCATCAAAACTTTTCAAATTACAGTCTAGTCCTTCACCAAAAGGGTGGTCAAGCCCTGGAAGAGGTGAGTCCCCATCCCTGGAGGGATTTAAAAGCCATGGAGATGTGGTGCTGAGGGACATGGTTTAGGGGTGCCCTGGCAGTGCTGGGTTAATGGTTGGACTCAAAGATCTTATAGGTCTCTTCCAATTAAAACTATTCTATGATTCTATAAATGTAGAATACATTGGGACTAGGCTGTCCCAGAGATGGGGATTATTCTTCTCCTTGTCACTCTTAAAATAATTAAAAATAGTCTAGAACTATCATATGCCAGTGTCCCTATTGCTAGAGGAGCAAGAAACACCAGGGAGGACAGTTTTGTAATTGGTTCCTGCAGATTTAGCAGAATTACTTCCTTTGAAACTAAATACGCACAACTTTCCCCATTACTTATAGATGTTCATTGGGAAGTAAAAAATGTTCAAAAATGTAAAGAAAAGCATCTAAATCTGAACATACACATGTGGGATCTCTGGGACCAGAGCCTCATCCCCCCAGCACTCAGAATTATTAATAGCATGACCTTCCTCTATCTTATCCCTTACTACATGGAGCAATTTTCACCTCTTCAGTGCTAGAGGAAACGCTGGAAAAGAGTGCTGAAACTATGAATTTCAGATGAATTTGAACTGAAATGCCCTCCTGATTTATGTGGGAGCATCTATGCTAGAATTTGAAAAAGGAAAAGCTGTGAGGTATTTTTGTCGTGCTCGCTAGTAAAGAAAACAATTACCTCTAGCAGAAGATTAAATTATGACTCTCAAGGTGAAAGATGATGCTTTTGTCAGTGTTTTCCTTTTTTTTAAAGACTGCAACATTTACCAGGGAAAAATAAGCCCAGTATTTATAGCTGATTTTTAAATTAACACCTGGAAAAAATAAAGAGAGGGGTAGGGAAGATAAACTACAACAGAAGTCAGGGAGTAGGTATTAGTCAAAACAGTGCAATTCCAAATCAAGGAATCTTATTAATTGTTAGCAGAGTTGAAAGAGAGTGTAACCATTGCTGAATGGACAGTTACTTAAAAGTTAATGAGACCTTGAAAATGTAGTAGCTTGGTGAAATCTGTTCTACCACAGAAATCTGGATCATAGCCAAAAAAAGGCAAGATATTAACAAGAGAGACATTTTGTTAGAAAATAAGTTCTAGACTCAACAAACCTCGACCTTGAAATCACTGGACAACATAAGTTAAAGTTGTAAAAGAGATGCCATGGAGAAAATTTCTGCTCTGTTAAGTCAAGATCAGACAACATAAAGAGAAAGGTTCTAAGCAATGAAGAACAAGAGGCTGAGCCTGTCTTGAACAAAGTGGGAAATACTCATCCTCTAAACAGGAATGTGAAGTATCTGCTATGAATAACATGTAACTACAGCAAAGGGAAGACCCTGTGATTCACAGAAAGGACATCACATCAATGATGTGGCAATTTTCTTATTACTAAGTAACTCCATGAAACAAAAAATTCATTATAAAAGACAAATGTTTCAAACAAACTTACTTGAGACTTGGGTCTTACTTCCACGAGATTTTTCTTAAAGAAAAAAACCCCACCAAATAAAATTAGGGCTCCCCCAGCTATATCAGGTATTTCAGCCAAAAAACTTATATAAAAGTACATTTAGTGTGATGAACCAGCATACAGATTTTTACCAGCTTTTTCTTAGCTTAGCAACAAAAGACAAAGAAAAAAGGAACCAGCACAAGAAAGGATGGACAAAATTTAACACACAATAAATTGACTGTGCAATAAGTAGCAATTCATAAAGAAAATCTGTGAAGAAGCTGATCCTGCCAGAAAAGTAATGGAAGTAGTTTCCTGTGCTGACAGAGCTGGGGCATTCCTGAGTTGGCTGAACTTGCACAGGACTTATTTCTAAGATTCAGCTATTTCTAAGGTGAGCTCCGTAACACAGGAGATGAGAGGAGAGCAATAATGTTCTGCTGACTTAGGAAAGCCTCGGAGCTGCTTGGCAGGAAAACCAGCCCCGATCCTGCTCACTCCTTATCCCCTCACAACTCTGTTCCCCCAGCTCTGCCTGAACTGCACGAGACAGCTCCTGTTGAATATGCAGCTGGTGCAGGTTTCCCCCCCCAGAAGCTAATTTTGGTGAGATATTGGTCGGTAATCCTGTGATTACAAGAGCATGTTTTCATGTATTTGACAGGCATGATCTTGAGTGGCAAAGATCAACACTGGAATCCAGACTTCACCAAAGTAAAGGAAAACCACTGATCTGGGAGCTGAGCTGAACCTGATCCAGGCAAAAACCTGGCTTGAACTTTGTTTTTTCTCACGTTAGGGCACTGCCTGAGCCAGTTTTTGCAGCCTTTGCTGAACATGGAGCTGATCCCCAGAAGTATATTTCGTGTTACCAGTTCACAATAACAACTGAATTAAGAACTGACATCTCTTGGAGAGGATTTGTTCAAGAGGGAGAGCTGCATGTACCTGCAGGAGCCTGCAGATCACCCCACAGCCCCTCCTGCCACCCAGCCCCCTGCTGCTGCCAGGCTCCCACCAACCCCAGACCCACCAACCCAGGCACATCCCAGCACACAGACCTCAGCATAGGCATCTCCACGTTTCCCATTACATGTTTCTGTACCTCCAGGATGGGTGCCTGTGGGTTAGAGCTTTATCAACAAGGACAGACAAATAGTTTCATTAACCCATCTCCTGTACCCACAGCTCTAAACCAACAAAATGCTGCCACATCTCCTCCCTGCCCACACCAGGTCCCTGAATCAGGGAGCTTGACAGAAGCAGCAGCAGCGTGCTGGGAATTCAAGCTCCTGCTGGTACCTGGCACTGGGAGGAGGGGATGGGGAATGAAAGGCTCACCCTGACTCAAGCCCCTCACATGGACTTCTCAAATGGTACCTCTAGGGAGGAGCTTTGTGGAGTTCCAAACCCAGCCAAAATATTTCAGAATGAAACAGAATAAAACGAGGATGATTTTGGTCATAGTTGGGTGTCAACTACTGAGTGAGTTAGGGGTTAGTTAACTCCTTGCTCCCCATGCAATCTAAAAAGCATCTGCTAAGAAGGTTGAACTCTCTAAAGGCCTGTTGAAGAATGGGAAATAAGGATGTGGATTTTAAAAACCCAAAAAATGTTAGACTCTTTTTTTTAGTAGCCCACATTTTCCTGTATGTCCTCTAAATTCCTAGTGTTTCTTCATGAAAAATATACTATACACACACAAGTGCACTAAAATATATGTATCCAAGAAAGATTTCTTAAGGAAATTCTATGAGTTATTCACACAGACGAGAGAATTACTCTATGTAGGCATTAATTTTATAAAATGATAAAAGCGCTTATGTAAAAACTTGTGCTAAATTGATATCCCAGTAAAAACCATATCCTAGTAAAAACCATATCCTTACCATCGCTCAGCGTCAGATGATGTTTTCAGTTGTACACGAACATGATAATGTTAATTCCACACCAATGACTATGTGAAAAATATATGCAAGGCTGTCTAATGTTTGATTAATGGTCTGACTTTATCCAGAAGAAATGGAAATTCTCATAGGGTTTTATAAATCAGTGAAGAGCTGGCAAATTAATAACTTTGTTTCCATAGAAATAGAACTCGGCTAATTCCATAAAATATGTCACTCTGGTGTTATTATTGCAGCAATTAAGATGTTTTTCCTTTCAGTTCTTTAGCTTAGCTTTGTTTAAAAACAACTGTATTCATAGTAGGGAAATAGACTTTCTCAATGCTTTTGCATAGTTATGTAGCCCAGAGGAATTAATACCCACCGAGCAAAAATACTTTCCAACCTTGTAGCATTCAATAACAAAGAAGGAAAGGGTAGGTGAGAAATTCCGTATAATGTGAGTATAAAATATTCAAGAAAAATTCACACTACCGTCCAACCCAATAATATGAAGTAAAAGGCACATTTATTCCTGGCTAATAATAACACAAATTAAGTTTTCATTTTTTCCAGCTGAGTGTGAATACACTGTGCACTTCCCGAGTGCAGTTCTTAGAGAAGAAACTTAATTAATTCTCTTTCATTCTTGTAATAATAGACAATCTCCTATTTGAGGTTTGTTTGAGTACACTGAACTATACAAAAAACATGTAACCCCTTTCTGTCCTAAATGTTGGAGCAACGTGTGATATCATGTCACATCTTTTCCTTTATTTCAGGCCAGTTTCTTTTGTTTGCTTAACTCCCTCTCTTTAACGATCATGACAACTGAAAGGGGAAGCGTGATCTACCTTCTCTAATCTCTATGAATCAGATCCTCAGCCATTCGAGCTGTCCAAGTGCACTTTAAAACCCACGGGCTTCCCTCTTACCTGTCTGGCCCTTATCACTGTTCAAGCTTGTGTATAACCAAGTGGTAGCTGCTTTATTTATAATGTCATCAAGTCCTGCTTGTTGCATTTGTTATAGGTCACTGCGCTGAACTCTCCTCCCCCTCCCCTCTTTCTGCCTCTGCCTTCAAGGGATGTTTGAAAAATGAAATACTGCTGTTCACTTGTTGAACAGAAACATTAAAAGTCAGATTCCACACTATGTTCACTCAGGGGATATTCGTTGTAACATCCCTGCTCTAACTGATGTTACTGCAAAACATGTAAATATTAATAGAGAATGCTGACAGAAATTAAATTCTGCTAAATATTTTGAAAAGCATGTCATGAGGTATAGGGAAATTGAGAAAATGGCCCTTTTATATATATTTCAACATATAATAAAAGACCAATGAAAAAGCCCTGCATTTTTCAAAAAATAGAAAATTTAAGGATATTTGATATTCTTTGCAGGGAAAATTATCCCTTATTTGCTAAGAGTTGTGTTTGTGCTGAAAACTTATAATATTCCTTTGGAGGTTAGCAAGCATCTTTTTTGTTTGGGTAAATATCCTGTGTGCATGTGAATGCCTGCTCTGATATACTGCCTACCACAAACCTACTCCATACAGCACAATTTTTATCTCACATTCATCACCATAATAGCCAAGCCCCTTTTAGATGTACGTTAAGCAACATGACAAATGTGTGTCATTTAAGCAATCTGCTGGCCAATGATGGAAAACACAAAGAAGTTAGAGGAAAAAGCTCCACATAAGTATTTGTTTATGACACAAAAAGAGCTTTCATTAGATGTTTTGAGATTAAGTACTGAAAAGACAGGAAATGGAAGAATTGCAGCTGTTTGCTTAACCTTAATTTCCACAATGACAGCTGCTGATGAGCTTCATATCTTGCCCTTGCTTGACTGTGGTCTAGGACCACTGAGGCAAATACTCTACCAACAGTCTTCCAACATCTGGTAATATATATAGTTTTTTCTGCTTGATCTCTATTGTATTCAGTGCACACAATATATAATGCTCTGTAAATTAAAGGTATTTAAACCTCTCTAAGCTTCTTATTAACTATTATGTCTTAGTTCCTATATGCTATTTAACCCTGGATTGGATGTCCAAGAGCTAAACTTCTCATGCACTTTCCCTTGTCATTAGGGAACCGAGTGTTTTGGCAGCCACCTTCACTGCATGCCCAGGGTATCACTGTGGGATGAAGGTATTTTAATTTGATAGACAAAAAATGGAAGCCTCAAGACCTTTAAAACTAAAAGTATCTATCTGCTGTTTCCTTTTTTCCAGAAGTGACAGAGGCTGAAATGGAAAACCTCACCTAGCTGCACAAAGCAGGGCTGGTTGCAAGGGTCACAATTATACAGTAATTAAAGCCATCATGGGCTTTTTCTTCTTTTTTTCCTTGTACCCAAAACCCTAAACTCTGCAACAGTTTCCATGAGTCAAACTAAGTTAACATGATTGACATGGGGATATGCAAATGGAGGCACTGCTGTTTTCTTTCTCTAACACTAGTTAGTAACTTAGAAGCTCCCAGGGCCAGAAGCAACTTTTGAGTGCTCCATTTTGAAGCTGCAAACTTTGTGCCCTGCCAATACAAAAACTCCTTGGTTTAGCCCTGCAGCATTATCAGATAAACTCCGTGGCTGCATTTGGTTTTTATGTATAAAATGCTGCCAACGACCCGGGGCTGAATCTCCAGAGAGGCTGGGCCTCAGGCAGGTAGAATTCTACTGGAAATTTCCCATTTGAAAGGAAAAGAAAGAAACATTAATGTGAGAGGCCCATTAAAACAGGTAAAAGTGTAAAAATTCTCCAGGGTTTGGGCTATGAGATGAAATCTGGGTGAGATGGGTTAGTATCTCCAAGGCAGTGCTATGCTAAGTACTACCCAGTGGAGCTGCCCCAGGGGACCACAGGGATAATAATTATCTAGTTATATGTAGACTAGGCAGGCATGTCTCTGTAGGGATATTTACCTAGAGCATAATGGTCGTGAAATTAGGAAGAAGTCAGTCCCTAGCAATTCACATTTGAACCAAGAATGAATCTGCAGCCTTAACAAAGTGCATAATTTCACTCTAACTCAGAAACTATTTTACAGAAATTGGCATCCTTATTACTAAGTTAATAGAAAAATTCCAATTGAACTCTACGAGACTTTTTTCCTATTACAGTAACGTCGCAGAGCTCCATTTAGTAAAAATGAGTGCTTAAACCTTCTGACAATTTCTTCACTGAATTTAAATTCCACTCCAAAAAGGTGGAAAGTGTGAATCTGAGAGAAGATGGGGTTCTTTATGCCTTGAAATGCACAGACCAGGGATGTCTTGTGGCTGAGCAGTGGCTGTAAACACACAGCAGGATTTCTGTGTATTTGGGAAAGCTGCTGCTCTGAGATGAAATCCTACACCCAGATGCAGTGAGAATTTTGCCACTGTGTCCATGGTTTGTTCTGCCCTTATTCTGGAGATGGCAAATTAATGAAATAGAGCCATAACTTTAGCACCTCATCTCTTCACAGCAGGGCAAGACAGCTCTGAAATAATTACAGCATTTCCCTTTTCCACTCAGGACATGAACACCAGACAACATCTGCTCTGGTCCCATCTGAGATCTATACCTGCTTTAAAGACAGAAGTGCTGAACTCCACGAGAAGAACAAGAATGGCTTAATTACATGCTCCCACTTGGTGACAGGCTTCTGGCATTACCAGTCTACCTGGAAAACTTTGAGTGCTTGGTTTTGACTTAATTTAAAATAACACTGGTCACTGGAACCACAATCTTACATATTACCAGTCCAAACTAATTTCTGTCAAAGCACCACTGAAAATTGCACCTACACACAGACATGCACACGTGATCTAACCCCACTGAGTGGGACTCAAGAATTCAATGGCCTTAAAATATTAACAGAAATTCTAACCACCCCCTTCCCTGTTAACTTGCCTCCTCACACAGCGTCCTCAAACTCGATAGCTAATTTATTATAATCAAGATACACTTTACTTATTCCAGGGGCAAAATCCTGCCTTTTCTGAAACTAGAAGAGCACAGTAATGACAAAGTACATTATTGTCAAGATCTGACTTCCACTGCAAGCATAACTTGTGACTGATACATCCTTTTGTTATATTTCTCAAGAAGATCTGCAATATTGTTTAGGCAGTGACATGACAAATGTGCCCTATAATTTCACAGTTCACAGCCATTCATTCTGAGTGCTGACATGGTTGAAATCATAATGTGGCATAATATTGTTATGCAGGATAAAGACAGAGGGTCTAATTAAACTCCTCTCAAATGTTACATTCATCCTTATTAATCAAGGATTTGGGATTCTTAAGGTAATATCAAGGAAAGTTAAAATTGGTTTCTATGGCTTATTTGATTACATGGAAACACAGATTCTCAATTCTGTCATCTAGCTTTAATATCAACATATTAAGTATGATTTATGCCAACAGAGTAGAGCAGATGGAAAATTTTAGGAATATGATCTTCCGACAAGTATTGTCAGGAGTGACAAAGTCTGGCTTAAGGTAGCTGGGTTCCCTGCAAAACTGAATAATTGGATTAAGAATTCCCAGGACCACTGCTTTAGGTAGTCTTTAATAATTTAATTCAGACATTTCCGTTATTTCAGGGACTTTCTTCTTAGGAAAGGGACACTGTTCTTCAGGAGAGATGCTCCACTCACTCTAGGTGAAAATTTGCTCTGTGCTCTGCCTTCTTTTCCCCTAGGAGAGGGTAAGGAAAAAAGAGGTGTTATAGCAATCTGTTTATGTGCATTAATCTTTCCCCCAAACTGTGGCAACTGGCAGGAAGAACCAAGCAGTAGGACAAGCTGTTAACAGAGATAAGACAAAGTAAATATGGGACTTCCCTCACCTCCCTGCAAGGCAAAAGCTTAGCACCAACTGGTGAGATGGGACTGGCCTTAAGCACTAAAAATAAAGACATACAAAAGCAGACAAGGAGAGAAAAGACCCAACATCTGCCCCAATACAGAGACAGAGAACATCAGTAAGAAGAGCAAAAAGAAACAATGGGGGAGACTTCGAGCTGTTCACCACTAGGAAAAGCACAAGAAGCAACTGAGAAATCAAGGACTCCAAGGGACCCTCAAGGTGCTACAAGGGAGGTGGTGGCAGGTGGTTGTAAATTAAACAAACCAGGGAACACCCAGGAGTAGTAAGAGGACCAAATAACAGATTTTGGGAAGCAGACTATCAGCATCTATTCACTACTCTGAGGAAAAGAAGGTCCCCTAACAGCACAGGTCTGACACTGAAGCTGACAAGAGGGGCCATTTCCTGAATGGCCAGTGGTAGATGCTGACCACAGCTTTTATAGGACCTGCCTCCCAGATTGGGTAGATGTTTTAATTCTCTTGGCACTGGGATTTACTCCAGTCATTTATTCTCTTCAGTCTCATCTCAGTAGTTCCCATCAGAGACTTCTTTTTGTTACCAGTTGCTTTCTCCACATTAATTCAGACTCAGTGATATATCTACACAGTGCTGGCCAGCTACAAATCATCTTCTGAACAGGAAAAATGGGGCCACATTCTACTCTTAAGCCATTATCACCCTTCCAGAGTAATACCCGTGTGGTCATGGGTATGAGAGGAGAACCAAGGAGGTACACTGTCACTGCAGAAACAATTTTGCTCCTTTCCCACCCTGCTGTAGGCCTAAAGAGTTTGCTATATGGGGAAAGAAGGTTTCCTTTGTTCAGTAAACACAAAGTGGAAATCAGTTTGGTCAAGCAACGACCCTCCCAAAAAAAGCCAATGCATTTTTCATTATATTTTTCCTTCAGCTATATCAACACATTCAAGAACAGTTTCAGTAAAAGGCTGTGGTGTAGGATACTGTTGAGCTAACAGTTGACTAGAGAGTACCTGCAATTATAGGTGTAGCATGAGGGAATTTGGCCAAGTTCTTTCTTTGAGGGAATTAGACAAATTCTTTCTTTGAGAAGTGATTAAATCTTTTCCAGCACTGCTTGCTGGATACCCCAATACATCCAGCTCCCTGAGTTAGTGTTTCTGCATTTCAGAATTTTGCAGGAGAGACGGAAGAGGAAAAACTTTTTGCTTCGAGCAAATTGCCTCTCTGCCTGGCTTTCCTTCTAACTTAAAAGAGAGAAAGGAAAAGAAAACCAATGTGCACTGTCCAATATAGAGCAACTTCAGACCTAGAGATGTGCTACAAATCCCCAGTGGCTGAGTTCAGGCAGACCATAAATAAAATTGCAGAGCCAAGTTGAGATGCTCTTGGGTGTAACTTGGAGTGAAAAACTCTGGTGCTGCATGCTGAGAGCATGGCTCAGCCACTCATTTATAACAGCAGCACTCTTCTTCTGTCTGCACAAGGAAAACAAATCTCCTGTTGTTAGGAATCAAAGACAAGTCCTTCAGACTCTAGGAGACATATTTAACAATGACTAAGTGTGTTACTTCATAAGCATTCACTCTTTAAGGCTTTCTATCCCTCTCTTATTATATAGTACTTCTGTAAGTGGCTGTAGAGTGTCCCAAAAAGCCAGTGTATTGACCTACAACAAAAGTGCTTTAAAAAGGCTTAATGGCAACAAAGCATGCAAAATTGATCCCTTAAGTGTTTGTTAGGAATGTGATTTGAAGACTTATCCTTGTTCAGAGGGGGGTTCAGGATCTGAGAAAGAGTCCTGGCAAGAGACATGAAAAAGGTTTTTTGAATCATCTTTGCAATTCATGGCTTATATATTCACTATATGTAAGGGTAGTGATTGGCAGAAAAGAGAAGTTACAGAAATAAACTTGATTTCCACTGAATTCCAGTTTTCTGAAGTATCTGAGATTTGGAAGAAACGCCCTGAACTGTAAATCCCACTTCAGTGTAGTTCCAGCACTATTTTATACAATTTTAGGCAGCCAGTTTCTGACAAAGAGTATGCAGCTCATGGGTGCCACCAACAAGTTTGGAACACTTCCACTGGCTTTGGTTAACTCCACAGGCACCAACCCCAAAATTTTGATGATGTAATCTAAAGCAAAACGTGGCCCAGTAGTAAATGTTTCCACTCCCAAAGTCAATGGCCAGCCCATTGTCCAGTGGCTCTTGCTGAAATGACTGATAAACAAACATGATCACCTTTAATTCAGCATCTCTAAGGTTCAGCCTTATCATCCCCACGGCCTGATGTGCAAGGATAAAGCCTCATTAATATACACACTTAGTCTGCAGTATAGAAAAATTTGCTTTATGTGAAGAGAAAGAGTCCATCCACCTTTCAGATAGACCTGTAGGAAATTATGACAATATTAAATATGCCTTTTCTCTCATTTCCAGACTAGCAGAGCTATCCAACACAGCCCAAACCTGGCACTGCTACAGCCATGGACTTCCAGGCTGAGGGGTAACAGGCAGCTGGGTCCATCACAGGCTGTTCTAATCTGAAATGGTTAACCTCAAACAAATGGAGATCTACTGGTTTCATACTTGTGTAATTCCACTAAGTTAATGATATGGTGATAGAAGGAGACCAGAATTAAATAAAGGATGTCAACTTCCAAGTGAAACATTGGCTTTCACATTTCTACAGCTGAGACTTCACCATGAGACAATGTTCCTCTGCTCCCAGAATCCACTTACACTACACAAGGTCAGCTGGATGCAGGTGCAGACCAAAAAATTATACACACACACAAATATGTATCTTATTTACATATATTGCTTCAGATATTCTTGGCAGTCTTTCATATTCTGATGAAACTCACTGCAGTTGGGGTTCTAAGTTCTCTAGCTTCAAAACCTGCATTTTAATTCTACTTAATGAATTAGATATGCTTTAGAGCTATAAAAAACTTTTCTTGTGAAGATATTTCTGAAGCAGAGCCACATTGCTTACTGAGAATAAATACTGCAATAATGTATTTACATAAATAATTTAAAATCCAAGAGCACAGTAGGTAATAAAAATATATTGCCATGATAAACCATGAAACCAGAGAACAACATTGCTTTAATTAAAAATTACAAATACACTGCAGTAAACAACTTATTTACACGTAGTTAGAAGTCTAACTATTGAATATCCTGGACTTGTTGAATCCAAAAAAGGGAAAAATACTGAAACCAATCTCTTCATGCAGACAATATTGAGGACCGTAACTGTCTTTAATTAAGATCTACTGTTAATAATGGATTTCAGAGAGTGAGATTCTTCTTTTAATTTCCCAAGGTAGAAAATGTTATTAAATTTGGCCTTTAACTTCTCATTGACATGTACACTTGAAACTTCTGATTAAAATTTCAGAGGTTGGGAAGAAGCACCCAAAATTAAACTCTTAAATCTGGCACAAAAATAACAATGATCCCTGATTAAGAAATCAAATTTCAGAAACTTCATTACTGTTCTATTAATAAATTGTTGGGTTATAATTAAAATGGGGCCTGCTGGATTTCTTTCATTTTCTTAATTCTAAACAAGTTGGAAAATGTGGAGGGAATTAAATACTTTTAAAGAAAAATAGGTTAATGAATCTAAGAAATGGGATCCAACTTGAGCAGTTTCCTTTTCTTTTTGAGTGATCACAGTGGAACAAACGTTATTTTCCACTCAAAGGCATGAAAAACCACAACTTCTATCTGCTCCTTCCTTTCTACACCATCCACAGCCCAAACCTCACTGTACTCACTGCAGACTTTTCACAGGAAACCACAGATCTGGGAATAGTGCTGAAAGTCAGTGTTAACCTAGTTTTAAACAGGTATAAATTAGAGTAAGACTGAACTTGATGCCCACATTATTTAGCTGGTCAATATGAGCATGCAGTTCTGGTTTCCAGGATGATATTTCAACCTCTACCTTGAATTTCTTTGAAGTGTTAACGTCAGTAGATCAGAGAAGAGCTGACACCATGAAAGTTCACTGCTAATCGTGTGCAGACAAATAGCCAGAGCTCAAGGTATGGGCTTCTCAGCCATACAAATAGTTGGAGTCATATTTTTTTTTTCAGTGTAATACATTTTTGCCAGTTTGTTTGAGCTTTTAAATGAAATTCTTTCTCAGTCTGCAAAAACACTTCAAGCTGAAAAATAAGAAAGAAAATTGCTTCAAAAGTACAGCTGTCTTTAGGAGCTTTTACAAAGTAAGCCACATTTTTCAAAGAGATAAGTAATTTGAATCCGATTCAGATAGGCAATGTTCAAAGAATAAATTCAATCTAGGTGTGGACAATGGCAAAAATGGTTTCTATGTGCTATTCATAGTTCTTGAAATGCATTTATGATGTTACATCTAGTCAAGTAACTAAATTTCCTGATTACAAATAATCATCAGCTCCTCTTACAAGTTTTATATAGAAAACTAACTAAAAATGTCCCTGCAGTTACTATCTCAGTTGTTAGAGGCTTACAATAAAAAAGAGTAACATTACTAATTGTCTGTTGTTCTTTTGTCTGCATCTTTTGAATAGATACATGGTTGTTCACCCAGCACACACAATACAAACCTGGCACTCATTGCTTCCTGCAGACACAAAACATTGCTTGCTCATGGTCAGCAACAGTTCACAGAATCATAGAATGGGTGGGGTTGGAAGGGACCTTAAAGATCATCTTGTTCCAACCTCTCTGCCATGGCAGGGACACCTTCCACTCAAAGCCCCATCCAACCTGGCCTTGAACACCTCCAGGGATGGAGCACCCACAGCTTCCCTGGGCAACCTGGGCCAGTGTCTCACCACCCTCACAGTGAAGAACATCTTTCTAATTTCTAATCTAAATCTACCCTTTTAAGTGGGGTGCATTTAATGCAATATCTCATTTAAAAATCTGTACTGTGCCTGCTTGGCCTTTATTTTAGCAGCACAATCATAGTAAGGACTATGGCAGCATCATCTGAGAACCATGTAGATTGGTGTGCATCCTCTAGTCCTGGACATAGGCCCAAACTCTAAACACACCTGCCTGTAGGAACTTCAAATATTTTGGTCAGACCCAAACTATAGATACCTCTGGCCTTTACACATGCAGTTTTACACCCCTTGGTGGCAGATGCTGCTCTCATACTGCAGTCTCCCTTTTTCACTGCTAGTACATGTTTCAGTAATACCTGTCAGTGTTAAAAGCATTTTTGAAAAATGCTATTTTATGCTTTCCTGTTATTTTAGCAAAAGTACACACAGGTAGTCAAATTAGCCTTTCCTGAATCATTTCACCAGTTCCCAGATTTCCATTCCATTTGCAATATTTTCTCCTAACTTACCCAGCCACTTCCTTTTACACAGTTTTTCTAATGATCACACTTCATTCCCAGCCCAATCCAGCTTATTTCTGCTCTTCGTTTCTACACATGCAGGGTTAGGAAAGAAAAATCTTCTTTCAGTCAAAAATCTTCCAGTTTCTGGCCATACAGCTGTGGTAAAACCTCTGGGAAAATTCTATTTAGATTATGAGCTAGTTATGGGCAAGATTTGAGAGTTCCTTTGCAGCCAGCTGTGCTGCTGGTGGACTGCAAAAAGTGGTTTTGTTACTTACCTGGTTAAAAAGAGCTAACTTAAGAGTTCTCCATGGCTCATTGGTGTGTCCTACAACTTCAGTGTCAATGTAGTTAGGAGAAATTCAGCAAAATCAGTAGGCCAAGGGGAAAAATTCAGATAATGGTTTCTGGGTTGTTGGTTTTGATAATCTAATTGTTATATTTTTCTTGGCTTTTCACTGTTAGCATCACAAAATCAACTGTTACATTACTTAATATAACTTTACTTATCTCCCTTGAAAACACATAAAGTTATGGAGAACTTCAATAATTATGATTCTTAAACTCAGTCCCAATGCCAAAGGGAATATCTTTTCCCTGAACAAGCCAGGCTCTTAGGGTCATATTGCTGTATCTGACAAGCAATAGCAATTCTGTAGGTTTGCCACCCATAGACACAAATTTGTGTGACCACAGTGAATGAAGCAAGGAAACTTAGGAGCAAAATTAAAATTAAGAATAAAACTTCATTGTGTAAATAAATACATCCAGCAAACAAGGGAAATTAAATATGCTAAGAATCACCCTTCAGATAAACTGGTATTTCAATGGCAGAAGTCAAAGGCATTTCAGATAGAGAAAAATGGAAATATTCATACTCCATTAACTAGGTATTTTTGAGGTGATGCAGAGAATTGAGACTTTTTCCACCTTCCTTGGAGATGAGCACAGTCATCTGCTTCAACTCACCTTCTCACCAACCCAACTGGAGGCTGTCAGTGAGGTCCTGTGCACTGGCATGTTACCAACACTTGTTACTGACAGAGAACATCTTCAAGATCAGTAGCAGTTTTTTCGTACAACAGCACATATGTCAAACCTTAAGAAGTGCACAATCACTGCTAAATAACCCTCTGACAGCAGAGAAATCTAGTCTATGGTAGAGATCGACTGCACATTGTTGAGGTAAAGCTTTGGAGTCATTCTCACAAAGGTGTTTATGCCCTGTTACACACATGGGTATCTGGGGGAAATCAGGCTCACAAGAATGAAAAATTGAACACAGATGTGGATTTTAGTCACAGTGCCTGACCTGCAATCAGGAAATGCTGAGGAAAGGTGTCTGCAAAGTCAGCTCAGTATTAGAGAAGAAAGTATTTTATCTCTCAGTTTTCAACAAATCTTAAGCCAAAAGACCAGACCAGGTGGATCAAAATAGAAGATAATGGCACCACTCTATATCTAGGTTTGCTCCTTCTGACACAGCACATATGTGGGATTATGTTATCATAGCACAGAAATAATAATTTACTTTCATCTACCTGGGCAAAGCCAAGTCTTATCTTACTGTAGGTTTAGTGTTTCACCAGGAAATATTTTCTCAGCCCTTGAACATGGATGCATGGTTATTATTTCACTGAGGGACACTACAAATGATCAAAACCTGACTTAAACCATATGTAAAACAGATAAATTATTTCTATACACATGTTCAATTTTTACACATTTTCCCTGGCACTCATGAAGGAAGAGGAATAAACAAGCAGGTTAAAAGTGATTTTGAAACACTACACAAAGCCATGTCTATTGCTTATGGCACTCAATGGTTCTACTGCAGTAATCTCACAGCCTGGAAAACTATTGCCCCTAATGCAGTTCTTTGTTTTCAACATACACAACCTCTTCATTGCAGGAAAAAAAAAACCTTCTTATTATGTAGAGCCCAAACAACTTCAATTTTATTCTGTACTGGTAGGGAAATTTTCAAACACAAAAGACATACTCACTTTCTGATGGATGAAAACAAGAGGGTGCTGCACTCACCTGATAGTCTGATGTTGCAAAGTATCAGGATCAGTGGCATTTACTGTCAACACAACACTGCCAATAGGGATGTTCTCTTGTTTTGTCACTGTCATTGGGTTTGGGTGGAAAACTGGCCCTTCATTCACATCCTCCACGGTGATCTGAACTGTTGCTGTGGAGCTGGGCCCATAGGCTATGTCAGGAATCAGAGGGTCTTCATTTTCCACTTTGATCAGCAGCGTGTGAAATGCTGAAATCTCGTAGTCTAAAGGCTGTAAAACATACCATAAAATCAGAGTGCAAGGTGCAAAGGCAGCATTTAACACCTTTTCCTGGTACCCCACTGCAAACTTGCAGAAGGTAGAATTAGCCAGAAAGGCACAACAGCATCCACTGCATCTGATGCTTGGCTGGAGTGCAGCGTTAGACACAAAGGTAGTTAAAAACTGCATTGAAGATAATGAACATAATGGACTTAATGGCAGAAGGAGCCATCCCTCTATCCAAGAGCATATATTTTTTTGCCATATCTCATACATACAGTTTAATTCTCATATATACAAGCTTGTTTATGATGTTAGATGCATTTAGCAAATGAATCAGTCATACTTAGTAGCTACTTATGATGTAACATAAGGCTGTTTCCTGAACTCCTACCTTGAAATCAAAAGCACTGCCCTGGAAATACATGTCACTTGTCTTAAGAATTGAAAGTGCCTCTTCTGAAGTCAAACAGAGAAAATTCTGGTACAGGCTATTTTTTCTTTAAGTGTGAGATATAAGATTATCTTCATACAAAGACAGGCAATACATTTTTTTAATGAGACTTTAGAAGTGTGGGACCAAAGACAGCTCTCCAGCCTGAAGCCACATCTCTTACTTCCTTGGTATTTGCATCTGTGTTCTCTAACTGAGAACAAAATGTGGCCCTTGAATTCTAATTGTACTGTCAGTTGCAAACAAAACTTTGTTGTAAAGTGTCACTATTAATTGTGATGCTTGCTACAAGCTAGCTGTTATTTAAGCAATATAGGCAGGTCCTTATGACTAAAGAAGTAAGGTTCCTGTGACAGGAGGAGCTGTACATATTGTCTGGACAAGGGCCAGTAGCCAACTATATATTTTTGAGTAGCTTCTCCTTGCTGTGCCTTCTCTTGTGCAGTAAATCCAGTGGGTGGACCTTACAGCAATAATACAGTAGAGCAGCAAATTGTTCTTACTTTGACAACAGAGAGCATTCCTTCATTAGTCTGGGGATTGGTGTGGATTTCAAAGCTCTGCCCTGGGTTTCCATTAATAATGGTGTAGACAGCTCTCCATGCTCCAGTTGCTGGATCATCTCGGTCACCAACAGTTAAGTTGACTATTACACCTGTGACTCCCTCCTTCACTGTGGCTTGGAACTAGAAAAAAAACCATAGAGGAAATTGTTACTATCTTCAATTAATAACCACATACACATGAAATACCCAAGCCAACATTAATTATTTATCACAACAGGAGGAAGATATAATCCTTGGCAGAAGGAGGATGTTATGTGCTCTAAATAATACATTCTCACTCATGAAAGATAAGGCAGCACATTACAGCTGCTCTCCGTTTAACAGACGGCAGATAAGCAGCAATGTGACAGGAACTGAGCTCTGGAAGGTCCTGATCACAAAAGACAGTTCATCTCATGCTACTGGAGAAGTGAATCCTGAACATACACACAGTGTTGCACAGGTGCATGTGCTGACAGAAAGGGAACGACACAGCCACAGAGAAGAGGAAGCTGACTAATACAGCCCATTCTTGCCCTTGAATGCACTAGTATTTACAGCTGAGTGTTTCAGACTATTATTTTCATAAATTACCTTGCCTGTATTAATTTTTCACCACATAAAACATGTTTCACAAAAAGCGTTCTCATACCGTCGTTTGGAGGGGTTGCTCTAAGAGGCTCAAAAATAACTGGACCTCATGCTACCACTTTGTTTGCATAACCAAAACTCAGTGCTACTTTCCTTTGTCAGGGGAAGGATTTTTAACGACCTTGTGAAGTCTGTTGCACCACTGAAATATTCAGCTAGCTATGAGAAAATTCTAATTTACTATCCAGACAAAGAGTGTATAACATCATTCTTATTTATGTAGGAAAAACATTAAGCAAACCATTGGAAAAGCTTGTAAGGGTCAGACTTAATAATACTGCTCACCTTTCAAGTACTTGAGGCTGACGTGCTAAAAGCATTGTATATAAAAGTGATAAGATAATACCTGCTTTATAGGTGGATAAACCAGAATGATAACATACCTAATCCTGAGAAGTGCTGAACATCAGCAGTACCCTTATAGATCATTAGGAAATCTTAGCATTCCTGGGGATTAAGCTTTCAAAAGCCCCAAATTACAAACTCTAATGACACAAATGGGCTTTGTTGTACATGCACGACTTAAAAGCTACATCGTGGCTGACAATATATCACTCAAGGGCAAAAATCATCCAAGTGGCTTCAAGAGCTGAATAGACTAAATGTCTTTTGCTCTATTTTATAGGCTACATGAAGTCATAACAGTACAGAAGGTTTTGTGAGAATACTGAATCCAGAAAATTAGGCATTTGATTAATACATAGATTTCACAGTCTGGATAAATAGTATTTAAAATGGATTTCCTCCCAGTAAAATACAGGAGACAACCCTGTCTTTTCTTGTGTTCAGTTATCTTGTATTTCATTTCTTCAAATAGATTTGTCTCCAAACCCTTTTTCAATTTTGCTGTATAATTTGAGTGCATGTATTCAGTTCAAGCTTTCCAGCCTCAAACCTGATTTTATAAAAGGATGACATTAGTGATTGGCTATTTCTATCTTCTTTGGTATTTTTAATGAAGAATTTAAAGATTCTTCTGATTTTGACAGTTAATACGTAACAGGTTGTGATTTAGCTTTGTTTCAGGCAGATCATTAAGCTCATTTGCAGTTTAATTAACTCTAAACAATAATACAAGAATATTTTTGCTTGCTTTGAAACAAATCAAAAGAAAAGCTCTATTAAGAATTTTGGAAATAACAGGAATGATTACCAAGATTGTATTTCTTTCTGCTCAGCAAAATGCTGTCACTGGAAAGCACCCATGGACACCTTTTACTCTAATTGAAAATAAGCAATTAGCCTGATTGATATATTTATATTGATATATGCATACATGCTTGAGCATGTATAAAATGAGACATCAGAACCAAAAGGGCCAGAATTTTTCCCTGCAAGTGTTTGGTACCAAACAATTCCTATTTAGCTATGTAAAAAGGGGACTAAACTTCAAGGAAGCTAATCCTAAAGAATCTAACCTGTAGATTAGACTGGGCATCTGTTCTTAATTCACATTGATCCTTCTGGAAAATCATTTCCTTAATCCACTAGCCTGATTCAATTAACTGTTCAATAGTCCCTGGATCACCTTGGGAACAGTAAGACCTGTTAAGGTGAAATATTTAAAGATCTAGCTATTTTATTCAGATACATGATTGTAAAGCCAGTGAGATAAATTTCTTATGCTGTGGCAGAGAGCTCCCCACTCCTTCAATGTGACCTTTATTTCCTGTAACCCTGCTCAAGTGATAACCACCAATGGTGGTCACGATGGATGAGTCTGGTTGTGTGGATTTGGGGGAGACAGAAAACACCACAATAGCCAAGGGCTCCTGTGAACCACATACACCTAACCAAGGTGCTGGTCAACATCCAAGTCAAGACAAATTTGGAAAAAACTAACATCTGTAGTTGGCATGTGAATATATCTACATGTCAATTATCTTACTCCATAAATAGTGGACAGCACAGGGTCCACTGAGCTCTCCTGCATGACAGCGGGTGGCATGTCAGGGTCTTCCCTTCATTAGGGACACCTCTCAGGGTTATTCCTCGAGGTTGAGAGAGTCTTTATCATGTCAGACACTCAGTAAGTGAATCGGGAGTAAGAGTGGTGAAACTTTTAAATCTTAGCTAAGTGATATAAGGGACTGATGGCACATCTATAATAATTTAGACATAAAATGTTGACCAAGTCTGGGACTAGGTCTGGATCCAGCCACACCTGAACTCTCCTCTGAGAAGGAGTTTAGAGATTAAAGTGATCGATTCTGAAACTCAAGACTCAATGGGAGGGTCTCCCTGACAGTTTTGTCTGACCCTGCTGTCCTCTATGCAGTAAATACTCAAGTGCACCTTGCCATCAAACCTTGTTATCCACTGTCACATCTACCACTGACCTTTGCTACCCCACTGTTTTCTATCAATACCCATATTGCTGCTTCCCTTACAAGTGAAGTGCGTGACTCCATCCACAACATATGTTTACTCCACCAGTGCCAGACTGTGATGGAAAAGGTTGCCAGGATGTGCCAGCTAGTTCAAAACATATTAAATGTCAGTTTAAGGGTATCTAATTCAAGGCTATCTCAGCTGGGGTTGGCTTTCTCCTGCCTTCCTTTTCTCTCCTCACTTGTGAAGGGCTCTCATTAGCTTCAACCACAGTGAGTTAGTGCAGAAAGGGCACGTAGCCCTGCTGGGGACATAAAGCTGCAGAGCTGCTAACACCTGCAGACCAAGGAAAGGACAATGTCCACAGGCAAAGGCTGTGCCAAGCCAAACAATTCCCAGAGCAGGGGTATGCTCACCCCCACCATCCTCTGAATTTTAGCAATGATCATATAAACACCAAGTGTATTTGAAGCTGTCTGGAAAATTAGACTAAAATCTGTTCAAGATGGATGAAAAAGCAGAATGATCAAATTACAGAAGTTGTCACATGGGTCTACTCTAAATTTATAAATGAAAAGTGTAATCCTCAGATTTGTGATTGCAAAAGATAAATATAGTGTGTATTATCTAGGGGGGGAACTCTTTAGTCTGTTCAGTCACCTTTATATAAAGAATAGACATCCTAGGATTTAGAAAAATCTGTTATATTTATACTGGGTCCCTTTCAAAAACAGAAGTAAAGAAGGGAATTTAAAAACTATGAAAGAAAAAAATAGGAATTAGATTTGGAACAGAGCAAAGATAATCACAGGTTCATCATATTTCCAAATGAAAGGTTTACACTCTCAAAGCACGGTGCTTAACCAGGAGAATCTGATCCAGTGTGCTAAAATAAAACCCCACAGTGGCTACCACATATAATTGGATCACAAGTTAATTGATTTTACTCTTTTTAAATATCTGCACATCCCCTAAGCACCACTATAAATTAAGAATAAAATAGATGAGTTCAGTACATTATTTAAACTGCTATCATCTGGACCCATATTAAAAATAACAACTTAGAAGGCAAGTACCCTGGGCCAAAGCTGCATTTGGCTGGAAGGAGCTATGTTCATTCACTAGTGCTGAACATTCCAAGAGGTAAGCTTAACTCACTCTGTGGAGTGACATGCCACATTGTCAGTTACTGTACTTATGCCTACAGCCTAGAAATTTTAGTAATTCTGTCATATTTAGAGTTTTATAAACATAAGGAAAAAAAAAGAGACCTGATTCCCCTTTTTCTGCACCCAAAAGCTTATGAAAAAATGCAGAAAGATGGACAACAGACTGAGAGCATCTCAGAAGGTAACAAGAAGTGAGCAGCAGCTTATGCTTGATCATCAGGGTTTGTAGACAAATGAGAATTTTAACAGGGAACAGACAGACATCAGGGAAATATAGTGATGGATGTAGATGAAGGGCTCCTCCAACAGTGTTGGGGTAGCTTGTGAGGACAAGTACAAATAGACATTAAAGTGTAATGAGTGTGCAACATTTCCTGTCATGAGGGACTGATGGGAAGCAGGTATTGACCACTGGACATTCTTGTGAGAGATCACAAAAATGGTTCCACTAGGCATGGAGGTCCCTGAGAGTGAAAACAAGCAGCTTATGTTTCTTACAACAGAGGAGTCAGTAAAGGGATGGCAAGGAGATGAGTAACATTCAAAACAACTGTCAGAATACAGCCTATGTAAGAGCACCCAGCACAGCTCTGAGCAGCAGAGAATCCCACTCAGCACTCAAACTCTACTCCTGCCTGTCCTGGATCTTGCAAACCTGCTCCAAACTATATGCAAAGCTTGAGAAAATAAATTATGGTTCCAAGCTGGTGGGAATTTTACCTGAGTATAGGAAATTCAAGATGGCAGGTACATACTGAGAATAATTAGGCCTGCATCAAAGGGTGGCTAAAGGGAGAAGCCAAGTGGGGAAACACAAATTGAGTAACAGCTGAACTTCAGTAGCTGCTTCCTCGGCAGAGCCAGGAGAGAATATAATACAGAGCCAAGTCCTCTTCCACGCTGAGCTTCCCAGTGAGATGGTGGGACACTGCAGGGAAGGCTCTCACTGAACTGCAAAATGGCTCCATATGGTCTCAAGAAAAACCAATCTTGTCAGACTTCCACTATGGGGCAGACACATGAAAAGGTCACTTTGTAAAATGTTACCCCCTGAAAGTCCAGGCACAAATGTCATCTCTGCCTCAAACAAATCTGGAAATGGTACCTAACTCATATGAAACCCCAATTCTTACCTGTCAGCCTTATTTAAAGCTTTTGTAATTTAAATTTAAAGCAGATTTTATTTACTGGCTTCTAAGAGCACAGAGAAACAAATTAACTCAACTGCTTTGGTATCACTTGAATGTCTACTGTCCACCAACAGTATGGGCATCAGAAATAACCTCACTCCTTTATGAAGCCACTGAAAAACTGTCAGAGTATGGTACCAAAATATCCAACTAAAGAGCTGCCACAAGCAGCAAACACAACACAAGATGAACGTGTCTGGGGTTGGTGATCACTACCCCACGGCTCATTAAGATTCTGCATGCTGTGATTCCCAGTCAAGAACAAACAAATTAAAACTACATGTCAGTTTGCATTTATCAGGGCATATTCCAGTTGAAGGTATTCTGTGCTACTATCATGTGTTTGTTTCCTCATCTATGTATCATAAAAGATGAAAAATAATAAGTTGTATTTATTTACATGTCTCCATTAGAAATTCAAGGACATTTTATTACTGTATTTGTCCTCCTCCACTGAAGTCCACTACTTTTGCAACCATATTTTAACTACTTTCTTGAAACTATGAAGACATGTTTATACACTCTTGCAATCTGCTTGTTCTGCTGATCCTCCAGTCACTTTTCACCTCAGCACAGTGGCCCAAGGTGCTGGTCTGCCATGGGGCTGAAAAACAGAGAACCCAACCAACTGCAGTTTATGCCAAACCCTCCACGTGAGCAATTCAATTGCCAATTTTGTAGTCAGGGCAAATTGTAATTTAGTATTACATTCTCCCTAATCTTTTCTACATATTTTGAAGGTATTTTCCCTCTTAAAACTGTTCCTAGCCTTTACTCTATGGACACAATAGCTGCTGTATTTCACTGCAGAGAGAGTTGTATTAACGTAATGGATTCAGTTGATGGGAGCTGTACACAAAGCAACACGTGAAGCACTTTGGAAGCTGTTTAGGCAAAAGACACTATGTAAATATAAACCATTATCATGGTATGACAAGGATTTGATGGTGTAAACTAGATGCAAACCACAAATTAAAGCTATGAGTCACCTAAATCGTCTTTAGTAATTGCCATTGTCTCACTGCCATAATACTGGCTCATAGCAACTATATTATTTCTTAACTTAAACTGTTTCTTTCAGCTTATTCTATATTTATTCTAAATACATAATATCCTTCCATCTCCCTGGTGAAATTACAGAAAGAATTCAACTGCAGCTTAGCAAAAATCTTTCCGAATAGATGAAACTGACCATAATAATTTTGGATGCATTTTCATTTTTACTTTTGACCAATTTTCACAGGCTATATATTGTAAATGTCTTGTGAGCGTTCAAGGCACACGCCAGTTACTTTACAAAATAAAAGCACTGCTCAATAATGAAAGAGTGAATGATTTTTTTTGTCCACCATGTGGCCTGCAACAGCAACAAACTCAAAAATTAATTAGTTAAATGGAAGGCCAGAGATTGAATTCTCCCCTCTGTAATTTGTGCAGGCTGTGCCTTTTTACTGAAAAGCACAGAAATGCTTAATATCACTGATATGAATCATGAATGATCAAAATAAAGGGCAAGTTTCAACATGACTTTGTCCTGTCTTGCTGCTCATCAGTCTGTTTGGAAAAGTACTGAGCAGGAGTATGGGTGAGGCAAAATAGAGAAACAAGGAGTACTCAGCCAGCTGCTTCCCAGTGCTCCAGGTACAAGTCCCTCTGTGAGCAGTTCTCCATTGTGATGAAGCCAAAATATCTCTGGGGTTCAGTGGAGCAACTTCAAGAACTCTTTAGGTAGCAGGACTCATGATTGAGTAGGGCAGGGACGTTATGTAAAAATAACAGGGTAAAATGGATGGATGGATAATCTGCTGGGTGCCACAAGAGATGACTGTGAAGTTGTCAAAGTGACAATGTTCAGAGTCCTTCTATCCCTCTTGCAGACATCAGAAGTCTTAGGAAATTGTGGAAGATCTACAGAGTAAGATCCTCATTCACAGATGAATTTAAAGAACTTGCCTTTCTGCTTCTTTCCCACAGCTGTGCTGAACCTTCTTCAGAGCTGATGCTGTATTCCCACCCTCTCCTTTATGTGCTTGCAGAAGACTAAAAAATCATTCAGAGACTGTAAATAAGGGATAGGGAAGGATACTTGAAAATAGCCACTTTTTGGGAATCATTTTGAAGACTCTTGTTTACACTAGGCTCAGTCCAGCCCAGCTCATGGCCTCACTGAGTGAAGGCAAAAAGATAATTCTAACATATTAATCACATGTTGAATGCCTGTTTCAAAGCCTGTTACCTCCAGGGTACACACCAAATATACTACAGTTGTCTGAAGATTCAGAAGGAAGAAAACATTATCTGTTTTTTTCCAGAATATATAAATAATTTGAAAGGAGTAACTCTTTTTTTTTTTTTCCCCCCACTTTTCCACCTATAAATGCAAGGTGCATTCAGTTATTTCTAGAACAAATCAAGTACCCACAAATACAATGGACACTCCTAGAATGATGGCCATACCACAGAAAAACACATACTCTTCTCTCCAGGTGGACAGAGGACAACAAAAGGTCACTACAGTATTTACTACACTTAAGGTACTTCTGAGAAAAACTCAAAGAAATAATGATACTATTTTCTTATCTATCAAAAATACTTTCTCCCCCAGGGTAGAACAAATCTTATGTTCAACACAACAGCATCACAGAACTGATGATCTGACCAAGCCTGAAAGAGCAGCCCACACCTATTCCCTTGGGACCAGGGAGGCAGCTGCTCTCCCATCCAGGAGACCACTTGTACTGCATCCAGCCAACCCAGCCACCTATTATTTCTCCCTCAGTACACTTCCCATCAAGAGCAGTGTTAAACCTATCTGCTTTCTAAGAAGCTGGATGTCTTCTTTAAATAGAACCAACTTTAAATAGGATAGACTTAGCTGGATTTTTCTTTCTCATCCACTGCATTTTAGGAGCAGGAAGGTTTCACAGGCTTTTCCCCCCTCAATCCACACAGTTCCCCTTTCATTTTTAGCACAGAATTTTTTATACCCAAATCAACTTTTCTAATGCTGAAGTTTAACATCTGAACATACATGGTTGAGCTCACTGATACTGTTTTACTAATAGAAAATGAAATCATTCCCTAAAATGATGTCACCTGCTCAGGAAGAGATTTTTCTGTGTGTTTCTCCTGCCTTGCATGAACATCAAGTAGAAAATACAGTTTCTTGAGTGCACATAGTCTAATTTAAGAGAATTCTGTGATGCTATTTTGACTAGTCATCTCCCATGACATTAATGTTTGACAACTTGAAATTGGGCACAATTTTCTGAAAAAATTCTAGATTTAAAGAACTTAAGTGATAACAATATTATTGCATTCTTTGGCAATCAGCTCCAAAGGTTGTTTGTTCTCTGTTTAAAATGATGATGATGATGATTACATCTTAACTGTGTATAAATAAGGAAATAATAAATTAGCCTGTGAAGCTTTTATATATAGACACCAACTTCATAGTGACTGTCACAGTAGTTTAGGGCCCAGTAAGTTCACGATCAGGTTTAAAACATAGGTTAAGTAGAATTTGATTATTAAATGGTACATGGAATTGAGTCACAATTCAGCAGCATTTCCAAGTAAGATTGTACTAAGGAAATCATAGCTGAACATGGGGCTTTTCTAATCCTTTGGACACTTTTCAGAACACTGTGAAAACTTTATTTTGGTAGCTCAATATGCAAGACTGAACCATATTCTTACCAGGCTAAGAAGCCAATAATGTCTTTGCAGAAACATGGAAATTACAGAGTAATTGAGACCTTTTCCATGGCAGAATCTCTGGGCTCTCTGATAAAAAGTAGTATATGCATCCAAATGAGAAATCTTGCTTTTTCTGCCCTGAGAGGACACTGCTTCCAAAGAAGACAGTTATTCACTGTGCCAGTTTACAGCTGACCATGACCCATGCTGCCAACAACAGATATTTTGACAGTGGTTAAGCTCCATGGTCTTTGGTGAGCAGTGCCTAGCAGCACCATTTGAAGCATTCAAACCAACTAGTATCTCTACAATATTTTATCCATGAATTTCACCAGTTCCCCAAACTTCTGGCATTTTAGGCTATGCCAACTGATGGGGATGTGATGCCCTAGATTTACAAGCCCCTCCAGCTGAGAGCTGTCTGAAGTTAGCCCAGTTTGAAAACTCTGTTTTGGAAGCAGATAAGAACTCTGCAAGGCTTCACACTGTTCCAGTGGAGGCAGGAGGTACAGATGGAAGTTTACAGCCAGTATTATCTGCAGTGATACTGAATTTGCCTGAATTTTGAAAATGAAATCTCTAGCCAGTATTTTGTTTTCTGTAGAAAACTGGGTGGGGAAAGGAGAATTTGGGCTGAATGCTCCATATTTCAATCCATCCAAATGCATTTAGTACTCCAAGTCTGCCAACAAAGTGACGAATGAAGTCTACTGCATGAAGTTTCTTCTACTACATTTACATGATATTTTTCTCAGACTATCTAGTCTACATCCTGTTCACTCAACATTGAGCATAAATCTTACTGCTATACCAAAAAGCTATGATACAAGAAGAACCATTTAGAAATCACAGACATAGATGAACTTTCATGATTAATGGTCTCTCTTCTGTTTTCCTCCTAGATCTTGAACATCCAGGTAAGCACAGAGCTTTCATTACCCTGACAAGGTCCTGGGGTCTCCAATTCTATTAGCACAGTAAAATTTGTTTCCCAACATCAACAGGAAAGAATAATAGAAATAAATGCAACCTATCTAATGACTATGGAGTGATCTGAGCCTCCCAATAACAGCACTGCTATGGGAGGTTTCAAAAGGCAGCTTGAGAGGAGCTCACCTGCAGTTGGGGTGGCCTGCTTTGAAGACACATGAGATTTAAGTGTATATTGAGACATACAGTGCTGAAGAGTGACAGGCATGGAGCAACAGATGTATGGTTTGGCATTGCATGGATGTGGAAAAGGTCAGGAAAAAAGCCAAGGTATGCTAAATGGATTTATTGCTTTCTGCTCTAATGATAGCCATGGTCTCCATCTCCCACTGCCCAGCTCCTTTTGCCAATGCTCATTTCATCTCTTCTTGAAAGAAAAATATTTGTAATAAAGGAAAAATGAAACATTCCTTCTGTAAGTGCCCATTGTGTGCTTATTTCCTGTCTAGAATGTCACAGAGGGAACATTCCGGGCCCTTTCATTTTCTCACCTGTAATTTATGTTTTCCTAACCATACATTCACTGCACACACAGCCTTCTGGAACACAAACAGCTCTGCAGCCTCAACTGGGTATGTTTTGCTGTAGATAGATAAACATCCATTTGGTCCTTTTTATTAATAACGAGGATAAAGAATAAATGAATGACTTTTATATATCCTGATACTGAATCCTCTCTAAGCTGCATGGAGAATGTGAATGACTACAGGTTTGATGGCAGTGCTCCTCAGTTCATGTGCCTGAGCACCAGGAATTAGGAGGGTGGTCAAGACAGGCCAAGGCACTACACTTGAGCTCTGGACAGCAAGATGTGTATGCACACCATGAAGGCTCTTATAAAGTGAACCAAGCCTGTCAGACCTACCTTGTGGGGATTGCAGAGGTTACCTCAACATGAGCAGTGAATATGGCCTGTCCCAGGGGCACATCATGGCTATTGTGCCAGTGAAGACCATTGCTGTAATATGTTGGTGGAAGGTAAGAAGCATCACACCTAGCACAAAGGCACTAGGAATCACTAGAGCTGACTCTTGATGGGATGTGCAGAATTCATACAGCTCCTTCATCCTGGGCATGGCTAATGCTGTGTTATGCTTGGAAATCCTTGAGCAGTAGCTTAAGACCTCCAGTTCCAAGCAGACCAAATTTCTAATGCAAATAAGGCAATTCCCAGGAAATACTGGTGACACCAACAAGATAAATAAGCATTTGGTATTCTCATTGGTTTAGATAAAAAAGGGTTTTCTACAGGGTTCAATGCTTATTAAATCAGGACATGTATGAAGAAAATTAAGTTTATTAAGCACCTGTGCTATTCCTCTCTCTTAAGACTGCTTTCCCTTCTTCTGTAGCAAATCTCTACATAATATGCTAATACAACTGCATCAAAACTGCCACACCAAGCTCTTCCCAAGGAGAGCAAGCAAGTACACCAGCAATTAATTGGATCCTAACACACATTTCTAGATACCGATTTTTCAACTGAGCTTGCCAGTTCTAGGAGAAATCGTTTTAAGGGACAATAAATACCACTTTATTTCTATACACAGCAGTATGATATACTGTAAGCAGCCACCCTTTCTTCCCTTGGAAGGCAGAAAAAATGCTGTGCTGGCAGGTAGCTTGAAACACACACTATTTCTTGCTTCTGAGTAAGCTCGTAATTAGAGTAGAAACATGAGGAACAATTTCAATGGAGCTGTAAACTCCAACAGGAGGGGAAAAAAAATCTATTTGAGGTTAGAACAAAATCTTTTTTAATCTGGCTAATGTTACTTTTGTGCTGATGCTGATCATTATATTTATTACTAAACTGTGGGACATTCCAAAGCGTTGACACCTGACTTCACTTACTAAAAAAGCAATCACTTTCAGATATTCAGCTTGGTGATTAATATGCAGATATCTAATTTTTAGTGAATTAAACCATCTTGTATTATTTTGGTGGTCTTTTGGATGTATAATCAAACCCTGATGACATCTGATTAATGCCAGCATAGGCTTCCTGAACCTTACAATATTCCTGTTCCTTTGGAGCTGAGATCATGGCAGGCTGATTACCCCCCTGATTACCCTGAGTACCTGGGGTCAGAGGTTAGCTAGCACCACCGAACACATCTAATTCAATCAATTCAGTTAGTGAAGCAGTTGAGGATAAAATTATTCCAATTGCTGTAACACTGCATTAGAAAATTTGCCCAGGATTTCTGTGCTCCAACTGATGAGCATTTTTGCTTAATTTCTAATTTAATATTCTGCTGGGGTCTGCAACTTCAATTACTTGTGGTATTTTCACTCATAAAGTCAGGAGCACTGAGCTTGGAGGTGGAAAGGAAAACCAGAGGAAGAGGAGCTGCCTGTATTAACCCCTGTAATAACCTTTCTCATAGACACACACACTTTCACAGCTCAGCTGAGGTTTTCCTGGTTACACACTCTAGTGGTGGCTCAGAAAAGTCCTCTTGGTTCTCTCCATTTGTCCTTTTTGTCACCGCCAGGTTTTAGCCCTTCTTTCACTTTTGGTACATTTTTAGCATTGTTTAGCTGAGACCACTTCATTTGTCTTATAAGCAGAGAGACTTTGATCACCAGTGACACGCTGCAGCCCTGCACTGACAGCCCAGCACCCCTGTGTGTGCTCAGGGGGAGTTTGGGGGAGCTCATTAAAGATAACGACGCTGCACTTCAGTCACCCGAAGCACCAAGTGCTATGTCTGGGATGAAATATAACAAAGGACCTCTTACTACTCCCCAAAAGCTTCAAGGCACTTCTCACATGAATACAAATGCCCAGCAGCTCAGTTTGACTCCTGCTAGTTAGTTTTGCATCCTATGTAACAACCCTGAGTCTGCTGATAAACAGATTTCTTTCCTGGGAGTCCCAAGGCTACTGCCACAGCCACCAACTCTGCCTTCTGACCCAGAGATGGGCTGGTTCTCACAGTTTCAGTGGACTAATGATGATGGAGAGCTTTCATTACACCTCAAAATGAGTCAGTGTATGTCACTCACTCACTCCAACACCAACCAAGACACGGGGCCCCAGTTGCATAGAGTCTGCACCAGCCACTCTACTTAAACTACTTTCTGCTACATATGGGGCCCAAGTGCTGTCCCAGTCATTAGATGCCAAGAGCAGCCCAGAAAACACAGGATGATGCAGTAACAGAGCTCTGTAGTTTGGTGTTGCCCACATTCAGAGTGTGCAGGACCTCCAACCTCAGGATGGAGGTTTGCCAGGCTTGCTCTGCATTAACTGTCCATGACCTGCCTGCAGATTTGTTTTACTTGGCTTTCCTGCAAGAGCATTTGCCTTATTTGTTTTTACTCTTTTATCTTTGTACAGTACCCCCAAAGTTTTGTAAGTCTCACACAACGATGCAGTCCTTGAGAAGTGGTGACCCAGGATGCAGTACAGAGAAGCACAGCCATGGGGTGACAGGACATGAGGCACAGACTTGGTGCTGGAGATTCCATGGCTATAAATAACTCACCAATGTCTAATTAAAGACATGCAGACCTGAAGCTGGGCAAACCTGATTGTAGAGGCAACAAAGCATCTAACAAATGTAAAAGACATCATATATAGTAAATTTGGATGTAACATGGAGCTTCAGACCAATGAAGAAAGAGCAACAT
This sequence comes from Brachypteracias leptosomus, assembly GCA_013401335.1. Taxonomy (NCBI): domain Eukaryota; kingdom Metazoa; phylum Chordata; class Aves; order Coraciiformes; family Brachypteraciidae; genus Brachypteracias; species Brachypteracias leptosomus. The sequence goes on from VYZX01023602.1 coordinate 116,396, forward strand.
GTAACAGCATGTTTTGCAAATACATAAAAATGACCACAAATGACCCCAAAGGAGGAAGAAGAAATGATCAACATGAGCATCACACTTGTCCTGGCAAAGGATTCCAGGCTTTTTCCATAACTCCTCTACCACAAACACTGTAATGAAACCACCAACCTGGCAGCCCAGAGGTACCAGAAACAGTGAGAAAAACAGCAGAAAAAGAAGCTAAGAGGGTTGTGTACAACAATTTCATAGCTGTCATATTATCATTATTGGAAATCTTTCTCAATAATTTTTCTTTCTGCAGAGTTCAATCTGGATTAAAAACGATTCTTGGATTAGTTTTCAATTTTAGTAACAATAAATTTTTCACTTTATATATAGGATGGACTTCCCTTTTACTCATCAACAAGATTTTGAGTGTAACAATACCACACCAAGGTTAGCTATTATTTGCAATACTTCTTTAGAAATTAAAGCAACTTTCCTGAGTAGGATTCTTTAATAAAGAAAACAAAGTCTTACACCCCCATTTTCCCTGCAAGCAGCAGAAAGTTGCAATTTAATCTGCTTTCCCATGGAGAGGATCCATTTTCTGTATGTTCCTTTGGGGTTCTTTGGAATGAAAAACGCTATATGGTTATAAAACATTCTCTTAATGAAACTTGCTCTGAACTAACTCTGGAATTGATGAATCTCCTCCTAAGCCCCTGTGCACATTTGCCCACGGCACAGAGTCTGACACAGCTGTCAGATTCCCTTACCCTTAAGAGAAGCTCAAAATAGGAACTGCAGGATAATTTCAGGTCAGAAGTTAGGTGTATTAGCAGAAAGATGTGGAGAGGATCACAGTGTGCCTAAATGAGACATAAAGCTCCCTATCCTGTGCTTATAAACTCTCATTTGTGCATGAAATATCCTCAGCCTGTTCTCCGACAAAACCCAAACCAAATAAAAACACCCAAATGATATAATCAGATTCTCCATATCAAACACAAAACCACACGCACAGAAGAAAACAAACAGCAGCAAAACCCCATCACATCAAAATGCTCAAAATATCTACATTCCTCTCCTCCCGTGCTGAGGATGAAAGAAGAAGAAACCACACGTAGCAGATGTTAGATTTGTCACTTACTCTGCTACTGGAACAGAACCATGGACAATAAAGGCAATTTAACGTTGCAAAACCAACGAAAGCATGTTGAGATGTGCAAGAAGTGGTACCGTGGGCAGGAGAGAAGCAGGAATTCTTCCATCTGCTCAGCACTGGGGAGCCCCAGCTGGCCTAGAGCCCCCGATTCCTGCCCACAGCAGGGAAGGCAAAGAGTGACTGGAGAAGCAGATGTCCACAGCTCATGCTCTTGAACAAATCTGCACCACGAGTGCTCCCAGGGCTGCTAGAGATAGAAGGATTGTCCATGCATCACCTTCGTCATGGATGAGGCCAAGAAGTGATGGGCTTCAGTGGAGGCAAGGAAAATTCTCATCAGAGAAGAGACAAAATCTGGGAGCTGAAGTACTGTAGTAGATTGCTGGGGCATCACAGAGACTGTATCTTCAAAGCTTTTGAAGGAAAAATAGGCAAATACTGGAAATGATATAAAAAGGAGGGAGGGACTTGAGGACATCTTGAGAACCCTTCCCTGCAGATTTCACAGTAAGCCCAACTGCAAGAATCTGTACAGAACAGAACGGGGAACTCAACACTTGTGCACAGGTTTCTGACATTTTTAAGGTCCATGTGCTCATGAACTACCATGAAGCTCACTGGTCTTTCCTGTGCCCAAAACCAAATGACAAGAAGGAGTTCCCTAGCTGAGATTCCAGTCTCAAACTCCCCATCAAACAAGGCTCTTCATTACTCTGGATTTGGTGCTCACAGCCAGAGATACAGGGTGTAACTGAAAAAACACATTTGCCCTCCCTACTGCAGATAAAAATGAAAATTATGCCTCTGGCATTTGCCTTCCTAGCTGGTCATATCCTCTTCCTGGCAACAAAACATAAGGAAAGGGGAGAGGAAAATAATTACAATCTAAGCTTGGGGAAGGATTAAAAGGGAGTAAGAATGGCAGAACCAGATACCCAAATTTAATTGTTTTGAGCCTATCCACAGTGTGGCCACTATAAAAAAAATACATCCTCCAGTTACAACTCCTTCATTCTTACTAGTGAATTAACAGCTCTTTCCTAGAAGTTCCACGGGGACAAACTGCTCCTGCCACTTCAGAGAAGGTTTCTGAAGAAAATCATGCTTTTTAACAAATCTCAACCATTACTTCATCATTTTCCTGAATTGTCTGGCAAAGAGGTATTTAAAGGCCTGCATTTAAATTCCAGAGCAGCTATGAAATGAAGAAAGCAGATTGATTCACATTCTGTTCCACCACTCTGTTTGCCAAAGTGATTTTTATCAGAGAAAAAAAACCCACTAAAACCCCACAATCTGAGCCTGTGGAATTCTGTTGTCAACTTCAAACCATCAGAAATTTTTACAGCTTGCTTACAATATAAACCCTTAGAAACAGAGTTTATAGAATAAATACTGCCAGAAACCCTCGGGCATATTATTCTCTTTCTCTTCACATGGAATTAGTGAAAAATTTCACCCCTACCTTGCCCGCAAACCTTGCCAACAAATAAGAACAGCAATAGGCTGAGCACACACTGTCTGGGATTTTGATATTCATTTTTTTCCATGGCAACATGTCTGCTTCATGCACTTCTAGACCACCATAATTTTATTCCATCTAATCTCTGCATTCTCTTGTCTGTTTATCACTTCCAGGGAGCACCTGCCACACTCCTGGGCTGCCACAAGAGAAATAAAACACTTCTTCATGAGTGGTTGGGGCCAGCTGACACGTGCTCCTTAGCTGCAAACCTCCCTACAGTTACACCCAACCTTCCCACCTCTCCCACTTACCATTTATTATTTGTCCCTTCCTTGGTTTTTCCCCAACCTGTCGCTAAGAAATTGCCTGGCCTCCACTAGCATCACAAATGCCAAGCCCAAAGATTAAATGCAGCTATGAGCCACCTCATTCTGCTGGAGAGAACAGAGAGTGTCCTCAGAGCCCACCTGCCAATCTCCACTGTAGATGGCAAGGGAGTTTTCCAATCGGATCCTGGGTGTTCCAGTGCCTAGGTTTTGCTGAATAGCCTTGAAAAGATGGGATTTAAATTGTATTGAGGATATTACTCTAAATTGAATGAAGTGGAGAGTATACTTCTCGTTTATATCCCCCGAGTGATAAATGTGAGAGTGTAATTTTTTTTTTTCTAAGGCAAAGAAAATGGGAAACCAACACGGATTTCAGACACATGAGAAATAGCTTATGAATTTAGATGATAGTTCAGCAGAAATAAATTGTACATCTGTTCATTCATTTTAATAAAGCAGGGAAATGACACACTGCTGGAGTCCTTTGAGAACACTGGTATTTTTAAATTATGATCCTATAATAGTAGCATTAACATTTGTAATGCTGCCCATACTTTACAAATTTGAGAAAAATAAATTTGTGGAATAAGTGAGCTTCAACCTATAGTCTGGACCCTAGGCATTTAAAAGTGAATAAGGTGCTTCCTGAACACTTAGACATAAATCCAGGAAAGACATTACAACAGGTTTACTCTGTAACACAGATAACCCTCTGTGCAAGTGTTGACAAACCACGCTTATTATTTCTGAATAAATAATTCAGATGTGCAACATGTAGGTGAATGCATTTATTTCTGCTGACTAGTACCTACTGTTTGCATTTATAGGCAGCTACAGTCTAGTGCTTCCCCCTTGAAAGGAGTCTTTTAAAGAAACAACCCAGAGGCTTTCCCTGGCTGTATGTATGCATGGAAACACGTGCAGGGATATTGCCTTTCTTTGGCATCTGCCATAACACAAAAATGAGAAATGGAAAAAGTTATGAGCTGAATACAATTGTTTCCTTTTTGCCACTATTTACAAAGATGACATACAAATTTAAGAAATAAACAAGTGAGTCTGCAGGGGATGACACATTTTAAAAGCGTATGTTTTGATTTTCCAAGCTGAACACCATGGGAAATAATAAATTAAGAGTTGAGTAATAGCTGTCATGTTTCCTTTAAAAGCACAATTAGTAAGATCATTAAAATTCCCTTTTAATCGATTGCATTAAAGCAATTGCTACTAAAGAGAATCTAAAACTGATTAGCTGCTCACATATTGCCTCATTGATCAACTGAGATAATCCTCATTCAGGAAAGGGGAAAACAGGCAACCCTAACACCCTTGAGAAGCAGTGCTCAGCTGAAATCAGATGTCAGGATCTGAGACCTCTGTTTGTAATCCCACAGTTTCCCACTAACATGCCAAGTAAGTCAAGAGCACATGCTTAAATATTTAATCTTCTAAAGCAAAGACTTCACAGAGGCTATGCTGGAACCCAATACTGCTAAAAGAGGCACCTTACTGCTAACATCTATATCTGTATCCACCAGCATGTGAGTGTGTTCTCCTGCTCTCTATTGCTCACTCCAGCTCCAGCAGGCAGTCCAAAAACAATCTCAGCAGGCAGCCTAGGTAAACAAGACTTATTGTAGTTTGGTTCTCTTGTGAATACAGAAGAACTGAAGAAAAGAAATACCTCTGGGACACAGAAGACCCCTAGGCGAACACTTACCATCGACAGAACCCGCACAGATTTATTGATTGCAACTGCATTTTAATCATAGGGCTGGAGGAAAGAAAACAGTTCCCAGAGACTGTCAGTCAGCCCCAGCATGGGGTATGATAAAACTGGTTCTGCTATTAACATCAGGCAGTGGCTATGTTAGAGTAAAAGGACATTAAAGAGTTCAACATCTGCAGGCAAAGTTGAATTTATTTACTCATGGCTTCAATTATTATTTAAAATGGAAAACTTGAAAAGGTCAGAGCTGCTAAGTTAGAAAGCATGCCCTTCACTTGTCTCCAGACATACACTCTTTTCTTAGCTTAGTTCAACACTGAATCAATTAATCAAGTACAGTGTTCTCCTTTTCAAATGCTAGTTGGGGTTTTTTTGAGTAGACAAGGAAAACCAAACCAAATTTCATTTTTGTTTTAATCCATATTAGAAAATGCAAGTTTTGGACAATAAAACATCTGGTCCTCAGTTTAGGTAGGCAAACATCTGTGGGCCTGTGTATCTACGTGTATAAATATGCATATGTATAAAATCCAGATTTACATTATAGCCTAATCCTGTATTCCTATCTCCATGGAGCACTGTTTGGATGGGAGCCAGAGCTTGGATACAGGCAGCTAAGAATATCAATGCTATAGATAAATCTTTTTCCTTTATATTATTTCAGAAAAGGACAACTGTTGGTTTAGATTTAAGCTTATTTAGCAGGATGATTTTTCTTATGTATCTTTTGAAAGTTTCCCACATAACTCCTTATATTTTTCAAACTTTTTTTTGAACTAAAAGATTACTTTCAACCCTTAAACTTGTTGAGGACAGCAGCACTCTCCTTACCATCAGTCTTCTAAATGAAGAAAAATGGTTGATCTAAGACCATCTGACAGTAGTAGGTAACATATGGGCACTGCTGGCCCCGCTGACTGAAGGCATTCAAAACAAATGAGCTGAGGAGGAGGAAATAAAGCATAAAAGAAAAAAATGAGATGATGTGTGGAAGCAGACAGTGATGGTACTAGATTTACAGGAGGCAGGCAAAGAGTGCACGTGGACTTTTGCAAGTCATAAGCAAACAAGCCAGTGTAAGTCATGAAAACAGAAAGGTGGCTCCCAAGGGAAGCTGGTGGTGAGGGGATGAAGAGTTCACCAGGGGACAGCAACAAGGAATGGAAAAAGGAAGATCTTCCAGAAATAACACTTAAGGAGCAAAATCATGGCAATAGAAAAGAGGATCATGAGATGAAAAAGGTCAGAAACATAGCTGGTTATGAAATACTAGAAGAAGAGTTTTCCAGGAGAGTGGGTAAAGTGATAAAAATAGCAGAGAGAAAGGGGATGTCATGCTCAGCCAATGGAGTCAGTGGATGCATCACTGAAATTAGTCTTGGTAGATCTGAAGCAGGAACTGGAAAGAGGAGCAGAGAGGCACTGAAGGGATGCTAGATGTTTCAAGAGTCAAATGACAGACTCATGGAGTTTAAAAAGGAAGGAAAAATTAAAGTTAATTATTAAAATTCAGAGAAGCCCCTTACAGGCTGCTGACTAAATAGTAGGCCTGAATGGGAGAAACCAGAAAAGGTAAGATTTTTTCTGTCTGGTTGGTTGGTTTGGGGAGGTTTATTTTGGTTTTAAAACAGAGAATGATGAAGCAGGCAGACAGAATTTTGAAGGATGATGAAAGACAACAATAAATTTCAGCACTGGGTAAATTAAATACCAAGGCTAGACAAGTAAGTAGCTGGAAGAAATCTTCCACAACATGCACAGAAGTGAACAAAAACATCTCTATAGAAGCTGCACCAAGCCAATGGAGAACAGGAGTTGGAACACAAACTCAAAAGGACTGGCCATAAAGCAATAGAGTTGGAGGGAAACTTAAGGTCAGGTAACCAACTGGGATTTGGGATTTTTCATAAGGGAGTCAAAGTCTAGAATGGGAAAGTGAGGGTAACACCAATACTTGTGTAGTGTTGGGATTGTACTTTTCTTGTGACATATGGACTGGGAACACAGGGGAAAACATTTGTAAAAACAAATAAATATTAAGTGACTGTTAGACAGCCGGCTAGAGAAAGGGCTACCCTTTAAGCAAATAAGCATCTGGGACTCTAAGGCAAACAAGTCCTGGAAATAAGCCAAAGTAGAAAGCACAAGGATATGAATAAATTACACTCCTGATCCATTTTCCTCAACAGCGACTGTAACTGCAGAGGTCTGTATGAATCCCCTAATCTGTTCTTTCCTTAAATGTCTCAACACTGTTTTCATTCCACCGAGTTCAAGAGCCCATCAGCCCTATAGAATTTTATTGCTTTCCAAATGAGTCTTTTTCATAGGCACTTACTAACACTTTTACTTGGATAAACGTGCAGCTCCTTTTAGCGTGTTGATTTTTATCGGTTCACTATTTTAATGTTTCAGAGCAGAAGGAAAAAAAATATTTTGTCTAAATAATCCTGACATTTTGATTCGTATGCACAGATGGTTAGCAAATTCTGTAGTAGCCAAATCAGTTTTAGTGTTGCTGACAAAAATCTTAAAATCTCATTTGTCAGTGAAGAAATTGATAAACTGATCACAAAACTCATTCTACTCTAGTGGAATGACCTAAGCAGTCATATAACTATTATTTTTGTATGGATATGCTTCAGCTTTACAAATCCCTTCTGCTCATATAAACTGCAACTATGGTACCAGCTCACACATATTGTGTAATTGCTATTAAATAGGGTTTTATCTGGTGCAAATTGAATATGTTAAGATCTATAGTGTGTTATCTTGTTTAATCCCACTTTTAAAATAGAACTCCTACAGATGCTAGAGGCATATTAACAGCGTGGGTTTCTTAACTCATGGGATTAGAGCAATATTTTGCTACACATCTAACAGTTCCTCTATGTATTTCTCCTCAAATCAGCTGTGCTCTGTCAGACAAGGAGATTTGGAGTTCTTGGCATTTCTGTTAAGATTTCACATTCCACATGTGAAAAAGTGTAACCCTTTCATGTATATAAAATAAAAGTCTCTTCAAGCCACAGAAAATTTTTGCTGGCTGCACCACAAAGGTGATACCTGGTCATCTCTTCACCCATTCACATATTGTCTGTGCAGAATGAGACAATGATGATTTAGGAGCCACTCTGTGATGAATACCATGCATGGAAACCACAGAGATTCCACACAGAACTCTGGGTTTCAGTTCACTGGATGTTACATAGTCAAACGAGGTCTCCCAAATACAGAACCCAAAAGTTAATTTGAGACAAGAGTCTGATGCTTTCTTTCATATCTTGATCTGAAAATAATTGTGTGAAGTTTCTTTGAAGTTTGAGTGTCACCTGCCTGCACACAATGTTGAAAGTGGAACTCCTTGGACAGCTAGTGAGATACAATATTCTAGGAACCACTCCTGGAGAAGAGTGAAATTAAAGGAAATTTCCATGGAGTCCTCCAGCAGCACATTCAGAGGGAAAAAAAAATACTTTCTCAGACAAAAGACTCCAATTTTAAATTTTACATTAAAATTGAAATCTCTAGAAAGCAGTCCTAATTTGATTTGAATGCAATTGCAAAATTCCAGCTGGAGAGAAAAATTTTAATTGGAAAATCACACAGCCATTCCCAGCAATGAGTGCTGGTAATTGTGTTTATACAGCTTCCCTGAATAAGTGGCCCAAGACTAGGTCTGGAGACATTACATTATCTTTGTTTAGCTTGTGCTTCTCTCAAGGGCCTTTGTCTGAGCCCTCCTTCCTCTTTAATTCCTACTACATACCCAAATGTATTTGTGCTAGATGTAGTCAAAACTCTTACTGCTACTGTTTGCTTTGTAATTCAGAACTTAATATCTATGGTAAAGTTCACACTTCACAGCCCACATTGAGGAAGCATATTAACCTTCACTTCTTGGAGAAGAGAGCAATAAATTGTGGGTTTATGGCTTTTTTGTTGCTCGCAGTGTTTGGATATTTGCTGTTAGCAGAAGCAGATGGAAGAGGTCTTCAGAGGATAGTCAGCATTGGAATGGTTTTGTGGTGAGAATTTACCAGCTGCAGTGAGAATTGCTGTTATTACCACTGCGTTGCTGCTGACCTTCCAAGCATAACCAAAGGGTTACAAAAGGCAAGGGCTCACACAGAAGTTTGCATCGGGATGGCTCAGATCAGCTGGTCATAACAAATCAAAGAAACTAAACAAAGGGCAGGCAAGGAACACAAATGAGAAAAGAGAAAAGGACTGGCAAAAATACACTGTGAGCTGTCTTGGAGAGTAAGAATGCTGTGAAAAAATCAGATCTGGAGAAGCAATCCAGTGCCTTTGTGTTCCTCTCCAGTTTCACACTGTTTGAATGATCATTTCTATTCACAGAACCTTTCCTGTACTTGTACAAGTGTTTCTCAGCTGCTTTCAGATTATAAAGCAGGCACTCTGTTGTTTTATGTACCACTGAAATGTGTTTATCTGGAGATTAAATAGACAACTTCATGTATTTCATGACCTTGGTGGAGAGAAACAAAGCAATGAACTCACCCCTCACAAGCAAAGATAAATGTAGAAGTCTGCTGCCTACTGCTATGCAGTGTATCCAGCTCTAATTATGTGATAAGTGGATGGACTCAGTGTTAAACATATTTTGCAAAAGTTCTTGAACAAAGTGCTTACACTGGTTATGCAGATAGCTCGCTGAAAGCCACATGAATACAAATTATTATGCACACAGTATGAATCTGTATGAGTGCAGCAAACACTGGTTTTCCAACCCCTGGTTTTTGCTGAGCACTCCTCTCCTTCAGTCAGTGCACAGAATAAGCTTATTTGGTTTTCTTGCTCTAAAATTATTCCAGCCTTACTTCTAAAGCTACAGCAGAGTATTCAGAGTGGTGCTGAGCATTTCTCGTTGCACGAGAAACCTCAAACCAGCTAATTCTGATAAGAACTGACACACAGTATTGAAGAAGAAGGAAAAAATAACAATAATAATGAAATAAATTTAATTATTCAGACAGCCAGATTGTTTGAGTAAGTCTTCCAGATGTCCTTAGTTTGGTACCACCACAATACAACTCAGAAAAACTAACATTCATCTTGATCATGGGTATTTTTCCAAATTATTTGAAGAAGGTTAGGTTTGGAAGATAGACATTTGGGAACCCAACTGCACTGAGAATCAAAGCAACCTATGCCCCTAAAAGCATCTTTTTAAACTTTAGTAGCAATTAGATATTTTTACACCTATTTTTTAAGTGCAATAAGCTCTTCTTTCTTATCTTTGATATCTAATTTATGTTAAAAAAAAAAAGAGGTCTAAATGCCTGTTACTTAGATACTTAGATTACTAAGCTGCTTATATAATTCTGAAAATCCATTCTGCAGATCACAACTTAGAAAACTCTTAATGCTTTGGACTTGAACACCACTGAGAGTAGTGACCAATTATTAGCCATGAAGAAATGGCACAGTTAATAAACTTTACTAAAAATGTCAAACTTTGTGTTATTTTTGCAGTGAGAACAGAATGCTCACAGTCTTCATTTAGAAAATAAAATATTTATCACTATCTACATACTTGTTTCACATAGATACAATAAATAACTTCTCATTTGACTAATAGATACTCTCTAAACAAAATTAGAATATACTCTGCAAATGGGCTCTAGTAGAAGCACGTATATGTCTAACATGTTTGCCTCAAGTTAAATATGAAAGAACATGAGTCAGCTCTGGAACAACCTGATCTCTTCTGTTGTCACCAAAATTTCTAGGTTATTATCTCTGGGAAAAAAACATGAGTATCACAGGCTTAACACAAGAGTTACTTATTTATTTTAAGAAGTAGGAAATATTGATTTAAGAATAGGAAATATCCTGAGTTGCAAAGTTTTCTTCTTCATGCATGGTCTTGATTATACAAGAATAAAAAAGATGTTAAGGGCATAATCTGTCCTCCATATCTATGAGGATAACAGAAGATGCAACAATTTTAAGTTCTAGCAAAGGAAATTCGGATACACAAATTGTCACTGTTAAGATTTGTGCAGGAACAGACTGAGAAGCCTTTTGATTTTCAATCTCTGGCTGTGTTAAGAACAGGTGAGACAGAGATCTCACAAGGATGACACAGGAACAGCAATCCTGTCCTGATCCCATTTCATAATTTCAAGAGAAATTATCTTTGAACTCTGCCTTTCACACATGAAAAATATACCAGGTAATGTCTTTCATTTTCAAGGAGCCTTTTGGGCAACTGGAGCTTCAGATATGTCAAGTGTGTTAGTAAACTGCTACAAGAATATGAAGTGGAAGTAAAGCTGAGTGAAAAGGTCAGTGCAAGTATTTATCTAGTGCAGGGAGTTTCTGAAGGGGAAGAAATGCCTCAGGAGCCTTGCTAGCTGTATTTACAGCTCTAGAGACAAGGATGGCCAAAGAGCTCATCTCTGGTGATCCCTTGCCATCGTGAAGCTGTTCTTTATGCCAACATTTACTAACATCTGTAGAGGCTTTGTCCTGCTCTGTTGAGTTTCTGCTTTCAATGCATGTGAAGTGTCTCACAGTCCAAAAATGGGAGCCAAATGGAAATTCCAATGTGCATTTTGTCCATGTGATTTGCTAAAATGGTTTTATCCATTCCACAAAACTATTTCTCATGACAGAGCAATACTGGAGACAGTTTGCTGCTAGAATTCAAGGTTGCTTCCCATAACATCTAGGGACTACAGTACAGTCCAATTTCTTAACTATGAACCTGGCAATGGCTGCTTCTTTTATCTGTTCAGATCTGCTTATTGCTGCTCCAGTACCTCAGCTCCTGAACTGTGTGTTAGTCAAAGCACAGCACCCTTTTGCTCAGTTTTGCACACAACTATGGTCCTCACCAGAGATTTCTCTAAATCAGATGTAAGGCTCAGGGCTGCAAGGGAATCATCTACCATTAACAGAATTGTTAGTGTCCACCAGGTAGGGTCCTGCTCAGTCAAACCCACAGAGAAAGGATTAAGATTAATCAGGGGCTCCAAAGGGCAACATTTCCCCTGTAAGACAAGATAAGAAGGACCAGGGTTGACTTTCAGATCATAAAAGAAGGGGAGGTAGGATTTGTTGTTTTGGAATGTGCAAACTGAAGGGGCAGGTCTAGCCCATGTCAGTAAAGTAGATCTAACATGGAAAATGACAGTATCATGTCTGAGAGACATTTTTGTAAAAGAAGTATGAGCAAGAGAGCTAGGAGGAACCTTAAAGTGCTTTTAGCTGAGTATATGGCTTTCAATATGATTTAGCCAATACCAAGAACCAAGGCAGGGACTCTCAAAGCTACAAGCATGTTTCTCAATAGCCCTAGCTGAAAAAGAAATCTCTCCAGATGGTGCTCTGAAAGACTCATATCCTCTTTGAACCATGAGCAGACGGAGATACATATTGTACTCCAGGGGCTGTTTTACCCCAGTGGGTAGCACAACTGAATCAGAAGACAGCACTGCAAGTCATCATAAATCATGGTGACAAGCAACCTATTCACTTACAGGTCTCTATAGGAATTGATGAATCATTTATTAAAGCACACATTAGTCATTTATTACTGTTTTATAAACCATTTATCAGTAGGTATTCAGAATGTGAGCAAATTCTATTTTTCATTTAAGGCTCACAGCACTGGTGCATCTCAAATTTCACTGTGGTGATGTTTTGTCAAATTACACAAATTTTATTCTGTTCACGGGAGGCAAGCTTCGTTATTTAACTGGAAAATTCACTTCTAAGAACATTTATTCAAAAATTCTAAATAGGAAAAAATATTTTCTCAAATCTTACTCTCCCTGGTGTGACAGAATTCTTTCTATTTTACACTGCTTTGCCCCAGAAATGGATGAAATTCAAGGTGAAGTGGCAGAAAGAGAAATTGTCTTAAGAATGAGACAGTTTCCTGGCCAAATGAAGTCTCTGTTTCAAGTGAGAGCACTCTGACAAGTCCCACTGCTTTTCAATGTATGGCTAGGGATGCCCCCAATCTGTGGTGAAGGACAGATATGAGAACTGGATGGAGTGTAGAACAATCATCCCCTTAAGCCACATCACTGCATTCTAATCTCCAGTGCCTATTAATATTTACTAAGGAAAGACAACATATCAAATATTAAGGAAAAATAATGTATTACTAAAGAGTAGCAATAGAAGCTTCCTCCTTGGGAACTGATACTTCAAAACATCGGGACAGAAACCAGAAGAGGGAGGCAAATATACTCAGTGGAATCCCATTTTTGAACATAAACTCTGCATTCAGGAATAAGACTAGAAGTAGGGTTTGTTGGACAACTTTTTTTTTTTTTCTGTAGCAGGAAGTATAGACAGGCAGGGGTCAAATCTGCATCACTGTCTTGTTGAAACAATATTTTTTCCTCCACTGGGTCTTGGGGAAGATGTGGGCAGAACCATGCCCACAGGAACAGACACAAGAGAAGTATTTGCCAGTTTGTGGCTTCCAGCAGATGCTACACTGCTCAGTTTTCATCACACTTCAAACCACAGTGACATTAACTATAGACTAGAATCACTGTTTTGCAGCATACAACAATGACTATAGACTAAAATCACTGCTTAGCAGGCACACAACACTGCAGTGGTCTGTCACCAATTGTTAAAATGGCACAAGAAAAGAAAGAATCTCATTTTTTCATATGTGCTGGGTATAAAAACAATACTCAGCACCATTAGTGTTCACTCTGTCTAACTGCACAGTGTGAATATCCTGCAGTACACAAAGCAGGTACCAGATCTTCCAGAATGATCAATTCCTGGCTCTGCTTCATTTCTTACTTCCACGTAAGTAATCTCTTGCTGCTGAACAAAAGTTGAGCCTAAGGCTTTAACTTGCTGGAAAGGAAATGCCAAATTGCTCTTTGTGATATAAAATACATGCTGTATTCAGTAATAACTCACAAAATTCATTTAAAGACTCTTTCATATTATAGAAATAGGCTTGTAAATTTAAAAAACTTTCTGAAAAAAAGGCCACTAACTTTATAAATATCTTTATTTTCGTTCTCTATAATTTAAATCTGGCACAATATCCCAGCCATTGTGACCTTTTAAAAGGTAGACCTTGTTACCTCACCTGGGATTTTTAGAGGAGCTCTTAAAATATTGCTCTTTTAGGCCTTAAAGATGAAATTATTTAACTGCCTGGAGGGAACAGGGTACTGTTTGCACGTCTGAATGGATTTTGCACTGCTCAGAGTCTATTATGAACAGTAAGGGTAAATATATGTATGAAATAGAACAAGGCAGATATTTTGGAAGTGTGTAGAGTAACAAAATAATTAACTGGGCTGAATCCCACAAAGAAGTGTCTTATACATTAACCCACCAAAGTACCTGACACACCTCAAGGGCTTAAGCTACTCCCCTGAAGCTAATGGAAGGGCTGTGCTGGATCACAGCCAGGTTACTCAGCTGCTGCTGTGATTATGCCCTGACACACCATCAATGACTTTTTCCCTAGGTACAAAGGCCACGACTGCACCAGAATGGCACAGGTGTGGTGTGCAGGGCAGGGAAAGAGCAGAGGGAAGGACAGCTTCACTAGACAAGCACCCCCTCTTCTAACAAGATCTATATAAACCCAGTAGAGGCTACTGCAGAACTGAGTACCTTCCTGAAAACATCAAATAAAGCCTCTTAATGAGCATTGTGAATAGGTGTGCAACGACCTGACCTCCAAGGAATAAATATAGTAAGTAGGACGACACAGAAGTGTATTACTGCTTAGGAGAAGATCCATAAATTTGGTTCTGGAGAAAAGAGAAGAAGAGGTTGGTCAAGTGTCAAAAGATAAAACTTCAGTAGACAGACACATGTTCACACATGGCTGAGACTGCCTTGCACTGAGGAACCAAAGAAATATCTTAATGATGATCAGAATTCTTGGAAGTAGAAATATAAAAATCTTCAGCTTTAGAGAAAGCTATGAAAAAATCATTAAACTTCTCTCTTGGCATTAATAATATTGAACTCATATATATCTTTGTTAAGATAGATCTGTAACAATGCATTCTACAAAACACCATTTATTGCACAGTCTGTGTTGTACTTAGTGTCCAGACTTTGGAACAAATCCAGCTCTCATAAATTCATTGGCTTTCACTGTGTCAGATCAGGAATTACTTTGGCCCCCGTGCTTACAGATGAAGAGACATGTTGAAAACGTGGCTTAATTGAGCTATATCAACAGCATATGACAAATAGGCAAAGTTATTTTACATAGAAATTATACTGTCAGAAGAAAATAAAGACCAGTAAATAAGCATTTGTTTTATAAAAGGGGAAAATGCATTAGGAAAAAGTATCTTTGAAGATAGCTGGGAAAACAGGTCAATACCATCAGAACCCAATCCTAAAGCAGCCCATCTCAAAGTAAATAACAGAATATGCACTCTGAAATTAAACCTTCAGATTTACTGAATTTGAGCTTTCTACTTCAAAAGTTATCTTGTAGAATATGTCTTTTTTCTCTCAAGTCTTCTTCAAATCAATAGCACTGCAGCACGTGGTATGTGAGGGGTATTTAAATACAATAACAAAGTATGTGAAGAAATAAGGCAAATAAAGTGGTGTTAGCTCTACTGATAGACACTCTCCCTCCTCTTACACTACTTACTTTAAATAGAGCATACGTTTTATATATATGCTTTATATAGAGATATAAAGGGGCCTGACACCTTACATCTACAGACTAATTTTTCCTGCCTTATTCAAGGAATAAGAAAATCACTTAGCAAGGCAGAGGGAAGATTTCTGAGGTCATTAACTTCTCTAAATAGTGGAAGGTTCAAAACCATGTCACAATGTATTAAGAAAAAAGAGATGTCTCTCTGGGAAAATTTGTATGTCATATAAAGTGCAAGAAAAATATGTAAGACTGGACTTTTCAGAGAAAGCTACATAAAGCTGTCTCTTCACAGATGCTATTTTATATCTGTACTGAAACCAGCAGACTTTCAAGGGTACAGAGCACCTTTACTATCACTGACTGAACTGGATTTATAAACATTTCTGAATCCCCCCAGAAATAGACACTTTCTAAGGATACATTTGGGGCTAAGTAGGTGCCCAAATTTTCTTTAACATCCTTGCCCAAATTACCAAACTATTAAGTCAAACAGGATATATAAATATAGAAAGATTTCTTCCAAAGAAGAAATCCCAAAGTTTGGAAATTCAAGTAGGTAGAGCTCTGAATGGCATGAATTGCTATAAATATTGATTAATACATTTACCTCCCATTTCTACATACACCAAGCTGTCATTTTACACTGTTATATTCCAGAGTGCTAAAAAAATACAATGTTTTAAATATATTTAAACTATTGATTGTCAGGAAACAGCTTTCAGAGCATTAAAAGACTGATCTAAAGGATAATTCTAAGGGAATTTATAGTTTTATCAAAGCCACTTAGTTATCAACTACGTACTTGGAAGGTTTGGATCAGGCTCTTCATGATACTGAAATGCTCTTGACAAAGCATTTTACTCCAGTCATTATAGCTATTGTCATTGATTAAAAACAAAATAAAAATCTATTCCTGTTGGCAAAACTGTCATTGTTTCCTATTTCTTCCCTTTTTAAAAAACCTTCCACATCCTTTTTTAATCTGCTTATCCAGTTTGCATTTATAAAAGAAATAATTATTCATGTAAAATTGCAGTAATGTGTTTCAAAATAATCTGTTGTCAAATCACTAAAATTAGGCCTGAAAAAAAAATAATTAAGAAAAGGCAAAAATATACCTTAAGGAGAAACCTGAGCCTTCTATAGCAATAGGCTTTTCTTTTCTTCTTCTAAAATCACCTTAAAATCAGCACCTCTCATGCTTACTTCTCATCTTTTGACACGTGCTGTATCACTGTGCCTCAGGAAACTTTTACAGCAAAAATCCAAACTAGCCGTTATTAGGTACAACTTTTGACACACTCTGATTCTCTCCAGATACCAAAGGCAAAAAAATAAATAAATAGTATCAAGAGTAATAATAAATGTAGGGAAGGGAAGGAAGCAGTGTGAGAAGGGCAGGAAATTTGGTAGAAGCTTTTCCTGAAGCCAGAACCTTTCTGTAGCACCACTACACTCTCCTGCAGGCAGTGAAGGGCTTTTGGGTTGGGTTGGGGTTTTTTCAGAGGAATTCAACTCGCAGGGAAAAAACCTTTCCTTGCAAATTCGACCTGTAGGTTAAATTTACAGCTTTTAGGACTAGGGCTTTCATTACAGAGCTCTCAACACTACCTGTCTCACAGGTGAAGTACTGAAGCCAGGACAGCACATGTTGCTTTCATCCACGTTCCTGACCATCAAAAGCCCTAAGCTACAACACAGGCAAAAGGAAATTCTCTGTTGTCCCCCATAGAAGCAAATACATTTTAGAGGATTTTACTCTCCTAGTCAGTGTCTGAATGGTATCTCTTGACAGAGATTTTTACCTTGTGCTGCCACTTTGTTTTGGAAATGATGAATACAGATTTATTAATGTAAAAGAAAAAAGCAGCTCCAGGGAAGTCTGTTACACTGAGCTAAAAAGATGTTCTTTAAGTATTTTCTTCCATTAAGGAACGTTTTTATGTTTAGAAACAAGCTAATTACAGTTACATGCACCATTTTGTAGAACACTGATGACAAACTCTTACCTCCTTCTTGGTAAATTCTGGTGGATGGTCATTTTTGTCATCAATAAGAATAGTGGCAGTTGCTGTCCCAGTTAGTCCCACATCAAGACCACCCATGTCTTTAGCTTCTATAACTAGCTCGTATTTCGGGGTTTCCATAGTCTGAAAAAACAAGGGAAAATGAAAGGTTAAAAAACCCCACCCCACAACAGATGACATACTTCATAACACATAATTCACATTAAAATAATAATAAATAATTAAAATATCTAAAATGTAACTTGGCCTGATAAAACATAGCATAGAAACAGGTCTGTTATCACAGGGTTCACCAGAACAACATTCTATGAGCTTTGGTTGCTACAATGGAAACCTCACTTGGAACACAGTGTGAAGGAATACAGGTGAATATTGGCAAACAGTACATAAGCCATCCTGTTATTTAAGGAGATTAGGAGAGAGGAAGGAAATTAAAATATACCTGCTCTTTAAGAGTGAGCCCTCACTTCAGTGCACCAATATTTAGCAGCTTGCTTCATCAGTGTTATGATAGGTACGTAATTAAATACTAATGTCACAATCTACATATAAATTCACTTTATTTTATTAGATCACATTCACTGTGTGTATTAGCATTTAGAATGGTAATCTAAGTTTGCTTCACTGTAAGAAACAAGAAAACAGTTTCTAAAATGGGCAACAACTGCCAGTTACTGCACAAAGCAAATGTGTATAGTAACATTAACGACTTACATCTATAACGTTGGGCTTCTATGTCATGGTTACTAATCTGACTGCCTATTGCAGAACAGGTCCAGAGAAAAAGCCATCCTTAATTTCCCTCCCCTGAAAGACAGCCATAACTTGGAAGAAAAATTTGTGGCCACTGTTCTGCCATGGGAATGTGGCATCATTTCTAATTCACCTCGCACATCAGGCATGAAAACACATCTGTCTGCAGGCTGGACAACGGGGTGATAACATATCCCATCAAAGGGAGCTGTGAGCAGCAGCAGAACCTGCTCCCCTGGAGCTCAGAGAGAATTCTGACATGGATTTTACTGGACACAAGACTGGGCACCTAATTAACATGAGTATTTTCCCCATTTGTACAGCTGCCTGATATGGAACCATCTGCCCAAAGACCACATGTGCCACACCATCGATGGGGAACACAGATGGGAAACACTGGGGTCACCTCTACAGCTGTATGGTAAGAATATCATGTGTGCTTAAGGTGTTTTTTTCCAAACTTTCCTTGAAAAATAAGCCTGGATCTCAGGGGCAAAGTGGCATAAAGATGCCTGAAGGGCTGCCTAGGGCAGCACTGCTAGAGGGCTTTTTAATCTCAGACCAGCTCTATCAGCCAACTGTGTTTACAAGAACCAAGGCTACACATCTTTGACACCACTCATCCTACGTCCTTCATCTAATGCTATCCCAGAGAACCAACATGCAGGGAGGCGACTGGTAGAGCAACATCCAGCACCCCCAGGTCCTTTTCTGTCAGACAACTCCCCAACCACACCTCCCCAAGCCTGTAGTGTTGCACAGGGTTGTTGTGACCTAAGTGCAGGAGCCAGCACTTGGCCCTTGACTTGCTGGCCACACTTAGAATCATAGAATCCTTATGGTTGGAAAGGACCTCTAGGATCATCAGGTCAAACCTTCATCCCATCTTCTTCCTGACCACTAGACCACAGCCTCAAGTGCTACGTCTACTCGTTTTTCAAACCCCTCCAGGGATGGTGACTCCACCAGCTCCTTGTGCAGCCTGTTCCAGTGCCTGACCACTCTCTCAGTAAAGAATTTCTTCCTAATATCCAATCTAAACCTCCCCTGACACAACTTGAGGCCATTTCCTCTCGTCCTATCATTAGTGATTTGGGAGAAGAGACCAACACCAGCCCAACAACCTCCTTTTAGGTAGCTGTAGAGAGCAATAAGGTCTCCTCTCAGTCTGCTCTTCTCTAGACTAAACAACCCCAGTTCCCTCAGTCATTCTTCATAAGGTGTGTTTTCCAGACATCTTTTGATAACAGCCCAGGACTCCGTTGTCTTTCTGGGTTGTGAACACACATTGCTGGCTCACATCCACTTTTTCATCCACCATTACCACCAAGTCCCCTCCAGGAGGGCTGCTCCAAATCCGTTCATCCTTCAAGCCTGTATCTCACCATTTAAAATTTTAAAAGACTTATTTCTCATCTCTAGCTTAGCAAAGCAACCTCTTGGGTCACACAATCTTCTCTTCTATTTGAAAGCATTTAATAAATAGTACATCTTGCATTATCCATTTTCCTGGGTACATCACAGCACCTTTCTTGGAGCTTGTGTAAGAAGAAGACCCCAATTCCTTAATACTTTAATCCTGAAGTATTTTTAAGCCAGGAGAGCAGCAACCTTATCAGTTGCTCATCAGATCAGCTATTACGAAGCAACATATTTGCATGTAAAATCAATGAGTCAAGGCAGAAGATATATTTAGTTCTAAAAACATATGGACTATGAGAAAATCAGATGCCACTGCCACATAGGGGATCCTCAGCAATGTATTTCCTTAAGTCTTATGACATTATTCCATGAAATTCATCTCAGAAGGTAGCAAACCCAGAACAGGATTTTGATTTATAACATCATATAAATATGCGCAAAGAAATATTACTGACATGTCTCCAACACAAATTCAGATTACAGAGTCAAACAAAATTTACAGTTTTCATATATTTATTTTCTAAAATGTATTCAAGCCTGAATGGAGCTTGTCTAGATGCAACTTTTTCATTATTTTGATTAGGAAGTTGTTACTATTGTATGGAAAACTTGCAAAGCCATTTATCACTTCATGTTTATGAGCCTCTTTGCTCAGAAAGAGGCCCATTTTTACTCACAAATTGGCCTTTTTTCCTTTGAAAACTGTCCCGTTTTCTATTGAAAGCAAACCCATTTATGCTAGAAATTGTGTCTACTGCAGCAGAAATTTCTGTGACAGGAGTCCAATGTTTAAGCTCGCGACGGAATGTGAAAAACATTGAATTTTGAGTAGTATTTCATATCATTATGAATACTTCACATTTTCCTGCTATGCAGCACTTTCTACATCTAGTTCTGTCACCAAATATTTGCTTTGTTCAAGAAAGCAACTCCTAACAGATCCAAACCCGAGAGCAGAGGCGTGTTCCCATCAGATGCTCTCTCTGCACTCAGCAATTGCATGTAAAGGATTTTTTTAGCATTTCTCATAGTTCTTGCCCAGTTACTTCAGGCACTAGTCGCAATTACTTGGATTTATCACACTCCTGGTAAATCCTGGGGCACGGGAGGGGGGATCTGTGGACAGGGCCTGGGGCCCTGTGCTCTTGTGACCCCGTTCCTCAGGTGCTGACCCTGCGGAGGGGCAGGGTCTGGGCTGGGACACCCCCGGGCAGGTGCCACAGCAACCCCTCATCTTTCCCCTCCTCCCAGAGCTCAGGCCTTTACCCCAGTGCAGCCTCTCCCTGCACTCGCTCCCATCTTGTGAGAAATGAGTGATCCCAGAACGGAGCAGTCAAAGAGAAAAGCAGCCTTCCTTCCCCTTCTCCAGCCCTGCTACACAGTGTGGGTTGGGGTAAATGCAGCACCCGCGTCGTGGGCATTTTAGGACCCCCCAGTCACTCAGACTGTTGACCCATCATGTCATTAACCCAGGCCCTCTGCTTCTTGAAGCACTGATGGAGCCCCTGGAACACTCTTGCAAAAACAATCCAATTAATCCCGTTTGGATGGTGAGATGTCAGCAATATGAATACGTAACAACTCTCAACAAAGTAAAAAAAAAAAAGGTAATAAATGATTTTAAAAAATGAACATTATGTTGCTGTTTGTGTGGCTTATTATTTATCAACTGTGACTTTGTGGAGTGCAAGACTGTGGAGAGGGTTTGTCTAATTACAGCAGGAGAACTGTTCCTTTCCCTGTAAATTTTCACTCCAGTCATTTAGCCACGGCAGGGGTGACATTGGCAAATTGTTTGGTTTGCCAGGGAGGTGAGCTGTGTTTTTCTCTGAGGGTCCACCCACTGCCATTCTCACCAGTGTGAACATTCCCTTCAGAATTCCCTCCCCTGCCCCTGCCAGAGCTGGTTCAGCACTGGTGAGCAATGAGAAGCCAGTCAGGCACTTTTTCAGGTTTCAGGCTCCTGACAAAGCCAGCAGGATCTAATCACAACAGAGGGGAAGAAACAGTTTAGTGCAGCTACACACAGGTAGAACAAACCAAGTGATTACTTTTAGGTAGTGCTGAATGAAACCACACAATGATGGTTTTCTGCTGAGTTTTAATCTTTTTATATTTCCTGCAAGAAGAAGCCATGGCTCTTATTTCACACCCCCAGCAGTAAGGGTCCCACTCTTGGTCTGGGCTATCACCTATAGGCTGTACAGCACTCAAGGGCCATTGAAATTCAGCTGGAGTCGACAGTATCCTCAGCCCAGTAGGACTCCAAATGTAAGAGGGAAACAAATGGAACTACTTGCATGATTACAAAAAGCTTTAGGACCCTTAGGTGACCACTGGTGTTTTCAATCTTGTCCAAGTCCTGAATTTCCAGTTATGTGCATGGACTCAGAGCCTTGGTATTGCCAGAACAACAAACAACCCCCTCTCTGCAACTTTGGATGTCCAAAGCCACCAGAAGTGTGACCACTGTATGTCCTCTTGTTTATTTATCTGTAACATAACGCACCCAAGAGGTTGATGTTTCCACTGAAGCCTGGCTTTTTTCCATCCATCATTAGACATTCAAATTAAGTGGATACTTTTTGAGGCATCACTATCATAGAGTCAAAGAGGAGAAACCATTTCTCTATTTCCTGCACTGATGATCTCGGAAGCTCAGTGCTCCCTAGTGCACGTATCTTGGTGCAGGACTAAAGCTGGTTGAAGATCTTAACGACTTGATAAAGATCACAATGGTAGCAGCAAAGTGAGGAACAGAAATCACATCCTGTTACTGGATTAAAGAAGCATTTCCAAGCAGTGAATGATTAACTGTTTGTCTAGAGGATGCCCCTGGTACACTTGTGGTTGTGAGAGGAGGTAGGAAAAAAATCTAGTTTTGTTTAACTTGAAGTTCAAAAATTTCAGTCACACTTTTTATTTAAATACAAAGAAAAATAGAATAAGTAAAGCAGATTCACAAGAAAGAAGAGCATGAGAAAACTCTTTCAACAAAGACCTTTTTCGACATCTGAAGCAGTTATTACTAAATCTAATCTCTAAAGTTGGCATATAGATTGCACATGTATGAAAAGCACTTCATTCCGGCTGGAAATTGAAATCCTGGTCACTGTCAGAGTCTGTCAGATACAAAATACGTGAGGAAGCCTATTTACTGAAATAATACTTTCTGGTTTTGCAATATAGTTATTTTCAGGAGATAATATATTTCCTGGAAGGACACACTGTGGGGTATTTGGAAATCCATTTGCAACATGGAAGCTAAACTAAGAAGAATTTGTGTCAAGGCCTAATCTTCTTTGTAACATACGGAGATGGACCCAGTTGAGAGTTTCAGGGTACTTTAGTCTTTTATTTAATCTGCAATTCAAGGATGTTTAAACAGGAGTTCAGCACATTTTCTTGTAGATCTCCACAATGTATTTCTTACTACCAGTGTTTAAACTATACATAGGTGGGTTGAAAAAGAATCATTTTGGCAAACGTCATTTTCCCTGTTGTATTTATTCACATCACCTGCCTGGCACCTAACTCTGTTAGTTTCTCTTTTAGTGAATTTTTGGATCCTGTGAAGGGTTTCAGGCTGTGAGTCCCTGCCTCACATCAGCACCCAGCTAAAAGCTGCAGATAACACTGAAGGACTCCAGAAACCACCTCTTCAGCGTTGCCTCCTGGCCGGGTGTCCCCCATGAAGTGCCTTTAGCCAGCTCTCCAACCAGTGCTCTGCAGTCACTGTAAGACACCATGAATTGCACGCCCAGAAGGGTCGTTTAGTGTCCACTCCCAAGCCTTCACTTGGTGCTTCACCTAAAAAGCACTGGGGAGAACAGAAATGCCCAAACCCACATGAGGTACTCCATTGCTAAGATCACAGCAAACACTGTTTGGGAAGCAAACACCGTGAAGAATGTTCAAACCTCTTGTAAGGGTTTGAAGTGTCCTTTCAGGCCCTCTTCATGCTTGCTATCAATAGAGAGGGGGTTTTACTATTTCCTGGATAGTATTTTCTGTGACAATGCCTCTACACCTCTATATTTATATTTCTGTTTATGAACTACCTACTCATGCATAATTCTACAGCAGTGCTGTGCAACCATGTCATGGTTGTTACTCATGCCTTTATAATATAATGATAACCAGAAAGGGAAATTCTTAGGATTCAAATAATTTCAGTTCATGCTAAATAAATGCTTGTGTTCATTTAGGGTGATAACTGCATATAATATGTACTGAATATATCCCATTAGGTCATAATCAATGTTCTTGTTGAGTAACAATATCAACATTGAATCTAACACTGTTCCAGAGTGTACTGTCAGGATTTTGACAAATGTAGAATAAAAAAAATGAAGCAATGGGACTATTAGCAACTCTAACGGACATAATGCTTCTATAATTATAATATCAGCATTTATTTTAAATGCCAGTTGCTGCTGTGTAAAAAGGGCAATATACACAGAGGTCTTCCATTCAGAGATTGAATTACAGTTTGATAAATACAAAACCCCAAACAATCTTGTAATGTAAATCCTCTTTAGCTCACAAATTTCCAATTTTTTATATCATAAAGGAAGGTCTACAGTTTAATCACTGTAATAACGTGCTTCCATTATGAAGAAAATCAATACCTATTTACAGCCCACAGGAGACATATAGTTCATAGGTATATCTGGAAGCAAAAGGAAGACTAAATTTTCTCCTTCAGCAGTTGCTGTTAATAAAGGAAAGGAATTGCTTCAAAGTGCTTGATACAAACAGGTTTCCTGGCCAGAGATACTTGGTTCCCATCAAGAGGAAATCTGTAACTATTAAATCATAGGATGTATAGGATCAAGACTTTAACTCTTCATAATGCTGACATAACAGTAGGGCTGATATACATGGCTCTGTTTGTTATATTTTACATGGAAATACAGGTACTGCATGGACGAGTTTCCAGTATTTTGTGGAAAATTACCAGTTTTGACTGATATGCAAATTAGGCTTTAGAGTTGCCACTGAATTCGTATCATATTGGAGAAGGCTGCCAACCATAACATGGTGACAAGCCTTCCTTTAAGAAATATTAGAAATCTGCAGAGAAAAACTCTTTGTTTACTGCTCTCTCCCTGAATAAACATCTCGGCTCTTGTACACAGGCACCACAGTGTTTGTGCAGACATTAACCTCACTTAAGGGAGCATCCTTACATCAGGAGTGTTATTAATAAGGAATTGCTCCTTGAGTAGAGATCACCAGTATCTACGACAGATCAGTGGTTGAAGCTCTATTTAGTCTGAATTATTTCCATTCAAATTATTACTGTTAGGCTACCACCAAAAATAAGCCCTGGGAAGAGAACAAATATTCAGTACTCTAAACAAAATCCCTAATTATCATGAAAGAGGTAACACTATTGAAGTTAGCAGCCCTTACTTTCACAAGCCAAAGATATTTCCCTAAGTATGATTTGTTTGGAACAGAGAGGCATGTTGATTTGCAACAGCTACTCGCTAGGTGCTCATGGTTTGGGAAAGGAAACATTTTCCACATCTGCTGTGCTAGAAGTATAAAGCACTACAATAATTTTGAATAGCAATGGAGAATAAGAATCACAATGTCCCAAGGAAAATACTTGCTGTCAAATGCTATTAAATCATGTTGGGGTTTTTTTTTTTAAATGCAAGCTATGTTTCAGCTTTTCTTCTGGACCAATGTATGTAATTTCATTTTCTTTTTCAGGGAAAAAATCCAGTTGTTCCTGATAATTAAACAGTACTCCAGAAACCTTTCATCCCAGTGTGAAAGCATCAATTATTATGTAACTGCTCTTGCTGATTTTAGACCATTTAATCACTCTATTATTATTACATACTCAGAGGTGTCAGGAACACAACTACCACACTCATCTCACCTAAACCTGTCAAGGGCAGCCAATAGCTACTGTGAGTGTCTGCTCCCCAGCACTAGGTCTGAATAAAGAAAAGAGAACTACATTATAGTCTATATGTAACATTAGGCCCTGATATATCCAAACATTCCCTCTGTGTTTACACCAAGACTGTCGTTACTGCTATGCCCCTCCAAAGACTGGAAGTTTAAAGAACATGTATAATCATGCTTGGTAGAGCTGAGTTCTGCCAAGCTCCATGTTATATGGTAGGACCCCTTGCCACCTCAAAGCTCACTGGAGTTTGGATATCAACCCCTCCTGGAGACACAGACATACCCTTTAGGAGATGGAGTGTGTAACTCAGAGGCAGGTGGGGTTGGAAGCTAAGGCAGCTCTAAGCTTCTTTTGGAGTTGCTACACACAAACATAATTTGGCCATGAAGCCTGCCCAGGTTGGAGCACCCTTTCCACCATCCATATCTGTCCATAGGTCTGACTTTTCACAAGTGTCAAGCTGTGCTAACACACCTTCCCATGTGCTGCCTACTCCTAATGTCAGCATCTCCCCTTCCATGGTGCTTGCACCAAAAAGACCCCTCAACCCTTCTTGTACATGAAGCACCCAGTATTCTGCTAGCCTAGTCCTTCAACATAGTACCCAAACACTGCTGAAAACATGGCCTGACATCTATTCCTTACTCACTACATCCCTACCAGTGTCTATGTTCTGATTTCAGATGCTGGATAGAAAACACTGTATATTATTCACATTAATTAACTGCACCAAGAATAAAACTATTGAAGGAGTGGGTGGCAAATAGTTTCCCTGATGCTTAACACTTTCCAAGCCTTAACATATTGAAGAGGGTAACAATGCCAACAAACAAAACCTTCCAAGGACTTGACAGAACACACAAGGAGAAATGTTAACAGTCTGGCTGATGGGTGTAGGAGCCACAATTCCCCCTAGTTCTGATGAATACACTTGTAAGGGAACACTGAAACTACTAAACATTCTGCCAATGTATACTTAATTATTTGTACAAAAGTAACAGTTTGAACAGAGCGTATCAAAAGAGCTTTGTCTCTGAATAACTCAATGTCTGCACCAGCACCTTGCTGGATGAGGGAGGTGAGTTTCAGTTCTGTCTGAACAGGACATTCAGCCTGGTTGTCTCAACTGCTTCAGAAAGTACCAGCCCTCAAGAGAGCTGTCAGGAGCACTCAAGGTAAGAACTCCCTTCTGGATTACAGATATTTATTTCAACAAAGCTTATTTCCCAAACCACTATGTTTCTTTAACAAATGTTCATTTTGACAAATGAATACATTTCCATAAAAACTGTTATCCTCTAATACCCAATCAGCTCTATTTGCAGTGTTAATTATATATTTCATTTTAACAGTCACCATTTGCAATTCAAATAATCCACAGACCAAAAGATATTTGCTGAAAAAATATTCAAATAATTGTCAGCCATTAACATATTAGAGTTGTACAATTTGTTTGCAGACAATTTGTGAAGAGAAAGAAGGGCAAAGTTGTTCTAATAAATTATTAGTTGCAAATTACTGAATCATTCTTAGTCCCTGTTGTAGGTAGAAATGGCTCTATTTAAATCCAAAAACTTAAAAGGAGAGATAAGTTTCTCCAACGCAGTAACCTACCATAGTTGTCAGTAGAGAAAGCTTTTCAAATTTCTCTATATTAAAATCCATCTGCCAAGAGAATTCCCTAAGTATATGGAGGGTGTAAGGGTCAGGTAATAAGGATCAGCACACAGAGATGAGTGAAGGTGTTCTGCTGTAGCTTTAAGAGGGAAAAAACCATCACGAGCAACTCCAAAAGTATTCAAGCCTGAAAAGATCCTCAGCCTAACATAAATCAGCACAGCTCCACTGACTTTAAACAGGCTACCCAAGTTTATTTACACATTTATTAAGCTATAACTTACTGTGTTCCTGAATGAACATGCAGATATGTTTTCATGCCACAATATAAAATGCTTGTGCCTCTGGCAGGGTCCCACAGATTTGCACTTAGAACAAAGCAGAACTAAGTGTGGGAGGCCTCCTTCCAAGTGATCATGGCACCAAGAGTATGAAGCCAAAGGGCCCAAAACACACACTTTGAAATAAAGTTTCCAAATTCTTCTAAATGAAGGTGCCTCGTTACAGGTATAATCACTTTACAATTAGGGAAATCTTGCTCATCAGTAATCACAAGAGTGTCTCTGCCTGTGTTTGTGCAACACAGGCTCTGGAAACTAATGAGGAGCTCCAGGCATATAACCCATTGCGGAGGGGGATCAATCCATGGGATAAATATTTCACACAAAAGCAATAACACACAGCTGGTCAGCACTCCCTTCTGTTTACTGGAAAACAAATTGCTTTCCTAAATTGTGTGGACAGCAGCCAATGTCAGTTACCAGTGATCTCATTGATAAACACACATTATAGCAGCAGCCCTGAAACTCAGGAATCCTTCACTGAGCAAAGAAACAAAAGGTGCTGTCAAGCATGCTTATCACTGCTTCAATCTGCTCCTCCTTGAGTCTGAATCAGCCTCAAGAAGCCCTGAAGTGTTTTCTGCAGGCTTTGGAGGAGGATTCTGAACAGCTCCCAAAGGTAAATTCTGCCCTTTATGGAAGTGGATCCCAGAAATGGCATCTCCAAAGCAAGAGGGAAGAGCTGGAGTTTCATCTTCTTAAGGTGCCAAGAAGTGGGTCTGAACAATACAGAGGTAAAACTTGAAGCAGTTCAACCTAAGCTGAGCCCCAACACCTCTGTTTTGTGACAAAATCAGCTCTGAGCCAAGCAACAAACCAACAGCATGGCTCAAATCCTGGGCACTACAGGCCTCTACTCCCAGACTGCACTTACCAGCACACGTTCTTAAAGGAATGCACTGCAGGAAACTAGGTGAAAGCTAGTGCTGATTATTCTATTATCTGCCAGCATCAAGCAATCTATCATCCCATCAGAGTTGATTTAGATTAATCAAGTTTGCACTACAGAGATCTGCCAGGATGGCAATGCAAGACTCATCTATCTCATCATTCCAACACCCATACAGTGCCTCTCTTCACCTTTTCATCAAGCCTCAGATCCTAGATGGATGTGTTGGCAAGTCAAGTTCATTTAAATGCATCCAGTTGACAACAGCAATCCAGCCATCGGGGGACCAGACTGGAGCTCTCTCAAGTGGCAGTGTACAGGATGAATGCCAGGTCCTCAGCATTAACTATTTTGCCCTACAAATCTGCTTCTACTGGTCCACTCTACTCACTAATGCAGAAATAGCCTTACAATCCACAATAAACTAGACAGCTTTGGAGTTTACAGTATCTAACTGCAATAACTTCTTACCCTACACCAGGCACGGAAACAACAGCATCCCCTGAAGTTCCAAAGACTGTGACACACCAACCATGGCAGTTGCAAGACAAGGATGGACAATCTGGTAAACCAGCTGACAGTACCTGATGCAGAGGCTTCATCCTTACCCCCAAACAGCATCTCTACATCTATAAAAGCTTAGCATTATTCCTAGTTCATACTGAAGAATGTGACCCAAGCCTTTTGTTTGCTAAGGCCTGTGGCTGATCACTGGAAAACAGGTTTCTTGAGGATCTTTGCACAGCAGCTGAAAATGAAAGTTTTCCTTGAGTTTCAATTTATAATCATATAAACCAATATTCTCTGCCTAGGTAATAAAGGATAAGTTTTATGATACCTCCCTAATGCCAAGTCTTTACATAGTCTGTAATCAAATGAATCAATGTGAAGCTTACTGGGTTAACGTCAGAAATCACATTCTCACAAATTAGGTGCACTTAGATTATATTTCCCCTCCATAAACATTCAAATTCCCACAACAGAAAGCAATGTTATAAAGGTCAGGATGGAAATTGTGTTTCTGCTGTGTAATCTGCTTTGCAAATTTGTACCAGTGGTCAAAATGCCCAGAAAACTCAATTACTGACTTGCTATGACAACCATACATCAGCAGGCCTAAGCAGACAGAGGTTATTGCTAAAATTAGTACTCTGATGCAAAAAGCATCTTCTGTGACTCCAGATGTACAGCCTTGGCCTGATGTTTATATTCTTAAATACTAATGGAGGTACTGTCTATTATTTCAGGCATGTTATCAGGGACATAATATCCTAGTTAAAGAAGTGAATCCTAAGTTGGAGGGGGAAGAAACCCCCTCTGTGTCCATTTGGACCATTTCCCATTTAAACGTGGTATTCTAATCAAAACAGCCATCAAATGTTACTTTTAATCACCTTTATCATTTTTCCTTTAAGTTTAATTTTTTACGCAAATCTTATTTTAGACTCGAGTGTTCTATTGCCAGTAATAATTCCAGGTAGCTTTGGAAATAAAGGACCCTGCTGAGAGTGTAATGAATCAGTAAATGACACTAGCTTTGCTCATGGACAAAAACAATTCTAGTGGCTGCATTTATACTCTCATTGGGTTATACCCGCGGAATATAAATTGATCTAATTCTAAACCATCCAAGGGAAAATGATGTAAAATGGATTTCAATTACACTATTGCTGTTTTACCAAAAAGCTTATCACGCTATGGGGTGAAAAATCAACCCCTCCATAGGATTTACTTTCTGATGAAAGACATAACAATGCAATTTTCCATTTAAAATTTCTCCATTCAATTTCATTCTTTTCTTACTTAATCCCACATATCTTTTTATCAGCTTCCTTTCATGATAAAGAATAATTAAATGCCTTATTTGGAATTCCTGTGCTTTCTGCTTTGGTTAATAAGTTCTATTTTTGTTAAACTTTCATAAATCCTACTTACATCTTCTAAGAGTGTCAACCAACAAAACAGGTGCCCTCCACCACCCCAAAGTCAGGCTTTGTTTTCTTGCAGCCAAACCAAGATTTCTGGGTTATTCTCACTTTCAGACTTAGTCTGTCACTGCCTTGGGCAGATTTTGCACTGCAGCACAGCTGCTTTTGGTGAACAATGGGGGATGTTAACCTGCCACAGGTTGCTGCTTTTATGTCTGCACTAGAACTGTTCACAGCTTCTTTCTGTAAATCTGTCTTGAAAAACTTTTTACATTCACTATAAAAGAAAGAATAGATTTTTTTTTTTTTATTAGCAATACCAAGATATAATCTACTAATAGTATGAATTTAGTGTGAGGACCTAGAGGAAAAACAACAGAAAATGAACATAAAGTGTGGGAAGATCATACATGCAGAATAATTTTTCCTTTCAAGGATTCTGGAAGATTCAATAAATGCATAACACTTTGGATAAACAGAAAATTTCACAGAAAGGCATAATCATCAGAACCTTGGCAGATACTTGACATAAAATATAGGACAAATAAGAAATAATACTGAGGTATAAACTTGAATTCCCTTGATACAATCCAGAAGGGGTATGCTCATTTAAATGTTTAGCAGCACAGTTTTCTGGCTCAAAATCTTTCTCAAGACTTTGTCTCAGTGAAATAAATTCTGCTTTATAGGAAGTACATATTTTTATTCATTGCAATGGGCATAGTATTCAGTAAAAATTTTGCCCTAATGAAT
Organism: Brachypteracias leptosomus; assembly: GCA_013401335.1. Lineage (NCBI taxonomy): Eukaryota > Metazoa > Chordata > Aves > Coraciiformes > Brachypteraciidae > Brachypteracias > Brachypteracias leptosomus. The sequence continues at coordinate 147,367 of VYZX01023602.1, forward strand.
AGCATTCTCAAAAAGTAAATATTTGACTAATTTTATCTGCTTCCCCCCACGAAGCATCATCATAAGACATTTATATCAAGTTCCTGAGCACCTGTTATCCTGGTCTTCCTGTACAAGGAAATATTCTGCCAGGAGGTCTGAGATGTGGGACAATTATGAACATCCTCACCAAGAGATCAGCAAAGTTAATGGGAAAGTTCCCTTCAGCTTCAACAGGTTTGGGAGGCACATTTTTATGGGAAGCAAACTGAACAACTCTCTCCTCTGGTAGAAACACTCAGGGACACAGTCTGCATTTTAATCGTCTGATCATTTTAATCAGGACATTGCACTAGCAAAGGTCCTAAGAAATCTTACGTGCTCTGCTTTAATAACGAGACATTAGTAAACCTTTTATAACATTGCCTTGTTGTAATCATTTTATATCATATATAAAGTAACAGTAAAATGTATAGAACTGGTACAAATAAGGTTACAGTGAGCTAAGACTGCACAGCATATTTGTACTAGGTATGGTACCAAAATGTCCTTCATTCATGCTACTCAATGTCAGGAATTTCTGGACGCCTGTTGCTCTACAAAGAGGTTTTATGTAACTTTTCTTCAGGAGAATTCCCAAAACACACTGTAAAGAAAAAGAGTCATTGCAAATTTGAAGAATTAAGAAAAAAAATAAAGATAAGAGTTAATGACTGAGAGAAATTCACTGTTTTGTATCTAGGAAGGACTAACTGCAATTAAATGACTAACATCTACCATCATGGAGAGACCGAGGGGAGGTGAATATATGAGGTAGGATATAAGTGGCTGTGGGGGTGAGCAGAGGTCAGGGAACTACAATGGAGCCAGTCCATAAAGAGTTCTGCAAACCTGAGTTGATATTTCTAGGTAGCTCTTGTAGACTAAAACCAATAAAACCAACAAAGGAGAGAATGGTGTGAGAGGCACTGCTAGCACAAAAAGAAGTGGGAGGAAAGAATACTTGACTCCCTTGAAGAACTGAGAAGAGACATCCATAACATTATTAAAAGAACTCTTGAAAGCTAAAAAGTGCTGAGTTGTAGCTGTACCTATGGATCTGAGAAGCATGTGGGAAGCACTGTGCCATTGGGACAGTTTTCAAAGTCACAATCCTGTCCTGCTCCCCTCATTTCTTGCTATGAAGGTGAGGGATTAGTGTCCAGAAGCATGTTGTGCTCCACGTGTCTATGGCACGCTCTCAAACTCTACGTTTTGGTTGTCTCAGCTCTGCCAAATCCACATCCATCTGCTCTGGTATGTGCAGTGCCTGCCTGCTCCTGTCTGCCTGGAGGCCTGACCCAGGCAGCATGGGTGTCTGAAAGTACCCATACTCCTTGTATGCCCCAGCACGGCATCTTAGCATAGCTCACATGGCAGAAGATAGATATAGAACTATAATACAGACAAATTCTGGGCATAGGTCAAATTTTTTGACAAGCAAGTTTGCCCACAAACAAGGCAAGAGCTTTTAATAGCATGAAACTGGGTCAAAATCCTTTCAGTGCAGTCTTAGACACATAGTGCATCTTGGACATATAGATAAATGTATTACTGCCTGGCATCTCATGAAGATTTGTGATTATGCCAAATAAACGACTGAGGCACCTTTTCCATTCTGCACAGATGAGCATTTTCTGTGTCTAGAACAAGGGAATGTGTGAAACCCAGTTTGTATTTCAGGATGTCCTTCAACAGCTGTTGGACCAACAGTACATTTGATGCTGACCTCAATCAGATCAAGATCTCCTTTCTGACTTTTCTGCAGGTCAGAGATTATGTGTCATTTTGGGATGCCCTGCAACCTTTACTCAATCTAAGAAACTCTTATTCACATAATTAATTTATACACACAAATCTCCTACTGAAACCGACAAAGGAGTCGGAGTTGCAGGACCAGGTTCATGTCCTGGAACTACTTCAAATCATTTTTGTAAAAAGAAAATCAAAGTGGGCCTGGCAACCGTAAATTTAATGGGATTTAAATATAATTAGTATTGAATGCTAAAAATCAGGGTGTATAATCATAATGACAACTCAAGCTTAACAAGAGTAGCACAGTAATGAAAGTATTAAAAGCAATACACTCTCTCTCTCTCTCAACAGAAGGTTATGTAACTATGTTTTAATACAAATCCACTATTTGAACTGAGATTAACAAATATTAGTCTCGTTATAAAATGTAATATTATTTGCATAAGGAGGAAAAGGAACAGAGAAATTTCAAATTCACAAGAATACTGCAAAATAGAATTGAATTTTCTGCTGCCTTAAGAGCCTATCTAGGTCACTTAAAGTTAAACAGCTTTCTAGAGGTTAGAAATGCTGAGTTAACATTACAATAAACAGAACTGATTGGAAGGGAGGCTACAAGTAAAACAATTAGCTTAATAAACAGATGGAGAAGACACTTTTAAAATTACTGCCTTTGTCAAATGTTCAGCATCTTAAGCCTGGTAAGAACCTGTTTATTGAAGCAGGAATGCAATTACTGAGGAAAATGTAAAATTAAATTTATATTAGCCACGCACTTACTTATTAAAGCAGAACTATGGGACGCAAATGAAAGGAAAGCAGAATAAAATAATCAGCACCTATGTTTCTCTCTCTGGGAATTCCAAGGCTGGCAACAGATGATGAAGGCAGAATTCAGTTATTTTCCAGTATTCTCCCTCTCCTGAGCTTTTTCAGCATCTATCCCTGTTTCAAAAATCTTTCAAAGGCAGTGACTGAGAAGCTGGCACATTCAGCCCTGCTGCCTCTCAGGAGGGATCTCACAATGGGAGACAAAATGGAGCAAGGTTATCTCTCCATGGGAGTCAAACTCTCTGCCACTGTTCAGCATTTCCTTGTCAGGCCTGGAGTAAGTGCATGATTCTCAGCTAATAATGATATGGGCTACATGTTAAAAACTCTCTGTAAGTGCTGAGCGTGCCCTGGAGCATTGTGTGTCCCATGATGGATGTGTTTCACTTTCCTGGGACTTAGAAATGCAATGAACTCAGCTACCAAGATCAAGAAAAAGAAAATCTTTCATCAAGAAACAGTCAAGTCAGCAGTTGTGCAATCCCAGTGCCTCAGGATGAGGACCACAGGAACAGTGTCAGGAGAACTCACTCACACTGCTGCCTGGAGATTCCTCCAGCTGAGCCTAGACTGGAGAATACTAAAATATACAGAGTGCAAGTGGAGCTCTGCCCGGGACAAGTTGTGTTATTTGCTTAAAAACATTTCTTGTCAGAGGATAATGAGTTTGGACTCCACCAATTTCCCTGGACCTAAGCTTTTGCCCTATTTGTAGGACAGGGTAGGTAAATGGATTTATAATACCCACGGAGTTTACCAGACACATTCTCTTTTGCCATGTGTTCTGATTCCAGGTGGTGAAGAACAGTACCAAATAGCACTCATTTCAGTAGGCATTCAAGTCATTCATCACCTTGAGTAGGCCACTGAACCACATTCACACAGAGATAACTAACACCTCCTTATTTGGTCCATAGTGCATAATTCACAATAGAAATTTTCCCTTACAGTACTTCAGAGAGGAGCACTTTAAAGGAAAATACTACAGCAGAAAGAAAGGAGAATATACAGTTTTTAAGGTGCTTTTCAAAGACTAGCAAATTACAAAGTATTTTTTGATCAGTCCTGGAAGAATGAAGTGTTATATTGAATTTTATCAATATTTTTGAGATACAGTACCACAGAAACCAAACATTTTAACCAGAATTTTATACAGCTGAGACATTCTTCCATCAATATTCACACTAGACAGTTGATCTTATCTGTTAGATGGAATATAACTTCTCCAAAACCAGCCCTACATTAAAAGGGCATCTAATTATGTCCTGAAAGTTCTGTTTATCAGAGGTCAACATACTTGGTCTACTCCCCAGAGCAGAACTGGACAATTATAGGAAACATTACTTTCTTACTTGACTTTAATGCAACCAGTAGCATCTTTGCCAGCAAACCCCCAAACAATTGACTGCTAACAAAGGCACTTCTGAATATAATGTCCTCTTCAAGGGAAACTACTGCAATACACAGTGAGGACTCATCCGGGATGGCTTCGGTTCCACTAGAGAAGCTAAATCCAGCAGGCACCTAATCCTACCTTCTCATGTACACTCTGTGGGTAGGAACTGCCCGTGGGCTGTGTAAGGTCTGCAGAGCTTTCTTTGTACATTCACGTGCTCCTGCTCCATTCACTCATTTCCCAGTGTAGACAAGTTACCAGGAAATGCAATTTGCTTACGATTATAAAATGAGATCTCTTGATTACAGGCTAAAAAGGAACAGGAGAAAGCCTATAAAGGAATTCACAGTTACAGCAAATGGTACTTCAATAGCTCCCAGGTAGGCAGTCGTGTGGCTTCATATCAATGAGCATATTTAAGAAATAACCAGTATTGGTTAAGCAACTCTAAAAAAAGCAAGGGTTTCATCCTCACAAGCACCTTTTTTAACAGGACTTCTTTTCCCAAGCCTTGCACTAAAGTAAGAATTCAGCTACCAAACAACATCCTATTTAAATCTATGTCAGGGCAATATGCTACTCTTCCTGTGCACAGGCATCTATTTAGCATGCAGGGTAATAACCAGAAGTAATGAAATGTGTCTTTACATGACCATCCTGATGTCCACCACAAACATCCATTATGGGTACAGCAACATCCATAGACAGGTTAATTGAAACAATGACAAATGACATGACTGAGGTAGTGCCGAGAATCACTCGTAGACTTAGCAGCAGATTGAGAGGGTTCCAGTTCCCAGTCTGTGACTCTAACCACTTCTCTCACTTACAAATGAAAAAGATGAAGACTCCCTTCCTACTTTTATAATGACTTGCACAATTTCCTTGCTTCAGATGCCTAATGGACACATCCCTCCTGTTACTCCCTTGCCTTCCTTACTGACCAGCTTGTCTCTCTGGCTGACAATCCACAGCCTGGCAGTTTGTTCTCCCCACAGATACACCACCATGGTAAAAGACAACAGCATGTGTCCTCTGAGTTCTGCTGGGCCTGGCTCTGAGATTCAGTGGCTTTCCTTTCTGAACAGTACAGTCTTTACTGAGTGTTTCAGCAAAATCAGAAGTTTAATTGCTTCAGGAGGCAGCAGGAATGGCAGGGGGTAAGAACAGGTCAGCTGCTGACCGCTTGTTACTG